>CAJDSM010041862.1:36419-38919 GCA_903981925.1 Ostrea lurida | reverse complement strand
CATCAAACAGTATGATGCATGATTCAAGACAACACCAAATCCGGACTTTCAGTCGAATTTTACTGGATTGACCGTTTAGCCACATTTCTATAAGCACGGTTCGTAAAAATCTAGTTACAATCAGTTTCTTTGATCCGCTCACTAGATTGTTACGCTAATGTAGCGATGTAGTGGGCGGATCTTGCAGTCGTTACGAAGGCCTTTTTGACCACGATGTTTAGGTTTCAATGTTACGTTACCTGTGGACTGGTTTTAAAAGGAGGGCCTAAATTAAAAAGAAACAGCTTCCTGAGGAATTGAAAACATCATCTTCTCTTTCCAAACTCAAAACCATCTGCATCTTCTGGATAATGGAGATAAAGAAATTCATAAAAATTTTTTTTATCAAATGAGATGTGAAAAAATGTATCTTTCTTGTGTGTCCTTTTTCTGGTATTGTATCACAAATACGGACTTGAATACTTAATGAAGGGAAACTTAATTTTAATGTTCGTCCTCTAGTAAACTTACGAGTAGTTCTCATGAACTTGCAGTCGGTTAGTTGACTCTGATGTCGTTCGATTACTATCTTACACTAGGCACGTCTTCAATCTTAAGTTTGGAATTCTGGCCCTAAACAACACAATTTAATGAATTTATACGCAATATTAGGGCGGAAGTTTTAGAATTTCTTGATATAATTGAGAGAAACCAGTAGATTCGTCTGAGACATTCGAATACGACCTTAAAATCACAAAATGTCCCTTCCCAAGATCACAAGTTCAACCAAAACATAAACACTATTAAACAGTAGATAAAATAATTTTTCAACTCATCCAAATTACCTCTAAATATAGCTTTTTTCATTTGTAAAGGAGAACATACTAGTAATAATTCCACTTACTCTCAACATCTCCTCCTCCTCTTGAGTATGCGCTGGGCACGCTCAATGATCTTGTACGTAATTTCTAGAGAAAGTTAGAGAACTGTGCTAATTTCTAGTGAAAGTTAGAGAATTGTGCATAAACTTCTAGTGAAAAGTTAGAGAACTTGTGCATAATTTCTAGTGAAAAAGTTAGAGAATTTGTGCATAATTCTAGTGAAAAGTTAGAAACTTAGTGACGTAATCTAGTGAAAAGTAGAAGAACTTGTGGCATAATTCTTAGAGAAAGTTTAGAGAACCTTGTGCATAATTCTAGTTGAAAGTTAGAGGAATTGTGCATAATTCTTTTTGACTTTTTTTGTTTGTGGAAAGTTAGAGAAACTTGTCGGTTAATTCTTAGTTGGAAAAGTTAGAGAACTTGTGCATAATTCTAGTAAAAAGGTTAGAGAACTTGTACAAATTCTAGTGAAAAGTTAGAGGGAATTGTGCGTAATTTCTAGTGAAAAGTAGAGAACTTGTGTGTAATTCTGGTGAAAAGTTAGAGAAATTGTGTGTAATCTGGTGAAAAGTTAAGAGAACTGTGAAATCTAGTGAAAAGTTAGAAACTTGTGCATAATTCCTAGTGAAAAAGTTAGAGAAAACTGTGCATAATTCTAGTTGAAAAGTTAGAGAAACTTGGTGCAGTTAATCAGCAATTAACAACAAATTCGTGGTGCAAGTGTTACACTATTCCTAGTAGCTAGCAGACGATCGGTCAAACACAATTTTTTTTTCACCGAGAGCTACATTTCTTACATTAACACACATTGCCGATCATTTTCTTTTCTTTAGATTATTGAGTGGAAAAAAAAAAACACACCTTGATGTGGCCCGACTTCCAAGCTCAGGATGTCACAATTTCTTTGTCTGAAAGAAAAAAGAATATGATTAAGAATATTGTTTTTATCAGCGAAACTGCTGGTTCTTTTTCCATTTTATGAAAAGTTGCGAATCTTTTCCACTCATATTTCATTGCACTATGCATGTTTCTAGCTCTCGCGTTTTCTTGTGTACTGTAATGTATATGCCTGTTTTCACACCATTACTAAATTATTTTCTGTGTGATTAAGCGTCGTTTTTATTGTATTAACAGAACTTTTTTTTTTTCTCTATGTATGTTAATTATTAAATTATTAATCTTCATTGCATGTTAATTTTACTAAATTATTAATTTTCATGCATGTTAATTTTCCTTAAAATTATTTATCGATGCATTCCATTTACAATCCAATTTCCTCAACAACCAAAAAGGTGAAGATGACAATTAGTGATCAATCGCAGAAATTTCCTACATAGAATACCTATTTGAGAGATGGGCAAACACAGACCCCGGTAAACCAGTGTTGGGATCAGGTGCCTAGGAGGAGTAAGCAACCTCTGTCGGACCTGTACAACCCGCCCGTTAGCTTTTTATCTTGAACAGATACTCGTAGTCATTAGTCAGTGTCGGCACTGACTATTTAGTTGTGCATTAAACCTTCCAAGATTCATTGGAATTCGGGGAAAAATATACCTTTTCAACTCATCTATAATATAGAGGCGCGTCATCAAGCAAAAACTAAGTGGGTAGCACGTGACCTTGTGTCTACCATAATGGGA
>CAJDSM010041862.1:1155-32856 GCA_903981925.1 Ostrea lurida | reverse complement strand
GCTACCGCCCAGTGTGTAATCAGAGATGAAGCGATTGGAATGAAACAGAAGCGCAAAGATCGGGAGTAGTGGTGCTCGTGGGTAGTGCGATCCGTGGTATAGTGCCTATATTAGAATGTGACGTTGAGATTATCGCATAGAGATCGTAACTTAGATACACCGACTAACTAGGTCGTAAGTAGAAATCCGTGAGCTGTAATGACCTACAGTGGATGAAAATATGATTGAGCACGAGATTGACTCCCAAGTGGGCTTAGGTACAGAGTTCAGCACATTGTCTACACCTGACCACAAAGTATAATTAGTGATATATCACATCAAACTGATTCGTCTAAACGAACAATGGCTAGAATAGCACTTTGACTAAGCGATCGTGGAGAGCAAGTGAGAAGTCGTGCCAGTGGATGACGGGAGCGCTTATAACAACTCTTTTATTTAACTTTATAGAACAAAAGTCAACTTACTTTTGTTATTAGGTAAGTCAAATTGTTATGTATAACATTGGATATTTGTAGAATTAGTACATTTCACAAGGCGCAGAACTAAAAGAAATCAACTGAATGAACATAAACAGGTGACAGATTTGTCAACTTCTCAATATACGTGACGTCTCTCACGAGTATATTTCATTCACGGCGCGTGCGTATGTGTGTTTCCAACAACTGTATTCGAAACGCAAGAGATGATTATTTCTGTAAGTATGACCGAGTCTGTTTTTAATCTAGCCCCCTAACCCACAAACAAGTGTTCGCGGGTTCAACAAGCCGACGACACTTAAGGGTCAAGCATTGTAGACTAAAACTAATGACGAGTAGCGCATTACCTCAACAAATTAAGTCTGTCCAGTATGAGAACAGGTACTATCCATTATGTTGTATCAAATTTTTGTCTTGATGTGTTCTTTCATGGTCAGTGTTACATTAAGATATATACTTACGTGTACTACGCCGTTTTTCTAATACCGAGCTGATGTTGACGTTAACGGAATTATACATCTGGACGACCCAATTGTGACTGATCAAGACAACATGGTCGCTTAATAAAGGCGGGTAGTGAACCGTAAGTCCAATCAGGAATTAGCGACTCTTTAGGCAACCGTACCCCGCACCGCTCATTGACATGTGTTCCTAAAGATGTCCGAGTTGCCAGGATTCGCGCTTTGCTATTCCGAGTATGGACTCACGAAAATGTCACATATGAGTTCGTTATCTTTTCGCTTTTACTACCGGAGCGTACTCACAATACCGTACAGAAGTGATATCAGCCACGTGTTGTTGTTTTCAGTGTGACTATGTACTTACCTGCGCTATAGGGTAATTGCGTTTGCTATTGGAGATTCCTGCAAAAAACTATTGTGATTTTCCTGCCGCTTCTTTCAACGTGTGCTTTGTCTTAAAATTACAATGAGAAGGTTTGAAGTTATTCATGATGAATTTCGATTAGCTATTGAAGGCAACCCAGGTAGGTTGCAGAATTCATCACGCTGAACAACTTATCCTTAACTCTACCAACTAACCCGTTGTGTAGAAACTATTCTAGCTCCATGATATTCTATTACAGATCATTGTGCATCTGCAGTAATGTAGATGTGAACATCGCCACACTAGATTGCGTTTCTATGCTTTATGCTAGCCAATTTACCGTATTGGCACTCACGGTCATATCGGAACATGTCTTTGTTCCACGTCTTTGCTGATCTAAATATTCTCAAATTATGTCCGCTTATACAACTGCAACCTGTAAGATACACACAATCGGAGTGAGGCATTGGACTCAGATCGTGTCCCGGAATCCAAAATTTCATAAAAGTTTAATATTCATTTTAGCAGTTAATCCAACCCAGGGTGGGTCCAATCTTAAGTGTGCATTTTTCCTCATACCAAAAGGAAAAGTGCTACTTGCGGTTAAAAACAATTGAGTCATCTTAAATATTGGAAAAGTGATTAATATGCATGGCACTCATTATTGCTTGCACACTGGTTACTATACTTTCATCAATTGATCATTAAGACCAGGATAGTGACATCAACCAAATCGTTTATTCGTCTATACTTAGGATAAGTAATTTTCTTTATGGTACACTTCCAACTAGCTCAACTTGATGAGTTATTGTTTGATCAAATAATATAGCAAGAACAGCTCCCAAACTAAGGTATAGCATGAATTCGTCGGCTGATAAGGTTGAGTACTCCTCAGAGTGCGATGTCACCTCTATGTCTGGTGAATGTGGGTGCAAGTTAAATTGAGATTACTTTTATACAACGTGGCTAGCATTTCGTTGTTGCACTGAGCGGTGCTCAACAACATACTGCGGCAGATAGGGACCCACTCCGTTTGTAAGACCCTTATCCTCACTTTAATATGCTCGGCGGGAGACGGAGCTATCATTTAACGGGAAAAGTGGCAATCACGACTCTAGAGTATCAGAGTTAACGTCGGTAAGTTAGGAAAGGGCAAGATCTCCGCGATCGAGCACTTGAAGTCTCGAAGTCATCGTTATTCTCCGATCTATGATAGAGATCAGATTCTAGAACTTTTTAACCGCACTTAAGAACCAACCACGGTGTAAAGCGCAAAACCGGTAGCAACTTTGTAAGTAAGCACATCTCTGGGATGTCGCTCATGTTAGATCGATAGGGTATCAAACTGTAATTGTTGTTCCTTGTGAAAAATAATCCAAACAATCAGCAGTATTACTTATATTAAGCTGTATGAGCTGTGAAGCATTGATTATGAAGCGCTATGCTGGATACTCCATGTGCTGACCTCAAATCAGCTTAAAACAGTAAAACTGTACAGGAAAAATGACGATTAACTCACACATTAGTCAGACGCTTTCACCATATTTAACTATATTCGTTACATAACAACACTCACATATCCTGGCCTCCATCTGAAGATTTTGCTTAATTAGCATTTTAAGATGTTCTACCGGCTAGAGTTGACTTATCACGAGAGGTCAAATGCATACAAAACAAGTTGTCTCATGAGTTTCGAGCATACGAATTCACGTATTCATGCAAATGTGTGGTTGTTATAGGCCTTGGTCCTACAATGGTCAACGACTATGAGTATGCCAGATACTCCTAATTGTCACTGCTGCCATTGGGTCTCATCAATGCTGTCTGACTGTTTACCGTAATGCAGTTGTAAGCGTCTCTATATATCGAGTAGTCGATTGACTATCGGATTATTCCCGGCTATATCTATATGACAGATGAACAGTAACACTGTCCAGTTGTGACGTCGACTAACATGTGTGATAGCTTACTCCTTGCCCTTTAAGGTGGATAACCAACGGATTCTTTCTCATGAACCCTCCGGTTTGTCCCAGGGCTTCGTAGACTATGCCCCATACTCATAGCCAGGTTCTGTTATAGGCGATCATGACAACGCCTTTTCAGTCACTGTTCGAGATATTCGTGCCGTCTTGTTTCTCAAATAATTCCGAATTATATTTATCCTAAACGATATAGAAATTTAAGAAAAACCTCCCGGAATAAGTGAACCAAAATGTATCATGACGACTTTAAATTAGTTCCAGTGTTGTAGGTTTCTCAATAGCATCATCTGCGTGAACAATAACCCTATAAACATATTTTCTTCCAGTCCATTTAATTTTTTGAAATCCTTTACAGAACTTAAAGGTGCGAGTACTTGTTTCTTCTTCAGCTTGTATCCTCTCTTTTGGTGTGAGCAGGGAATGAGTCCACGGGTATGATGTCCAGATTTTGCGCTCACTAGAATTTAAGCAGTGGCCTGCAGCCATCTAGGATTTTGTCGAGTGGGGCGGGCGTTCCCCGTGAGTTGAAATAAAAACGACACGAGGTAAGCTACGGTCTGGGAGTAAGTCTACGTGGGGGCAATGGCTGGTCCGAGAACCACCGGAAGCGCCATCGAGAGAGATTCATAGAAGAGTTTAAAATAGTTCTGATTAATTTCTTAGTAGAAGAGACCGCAAATACATTATCTATATGAGACAATGAGAGGCTACTTACGCATATTGTTCAACACAAAAGAGTGTGAGGGGGCAGGTGTTGCTCAGGCGCCTATTCCACTGTCCCGCCCTCTATTGCGAACTAATCTCCTCGCGACTCCCACAGAGTATTTTAGGTTGTGTGAGTGAAGTAACACACTCTCATTTCAAAAGAGAGGAACAGTAGCCCTGGTTATTATATAACAATGTATACTATGATCTCGCAACCTCAAAAACAAATCACACATCCTGCAATTGTTGCTGCCTATATCATAAACACAACAGCGAAAGCATCGCGGTATAATCAGGACCTTATACACAGATACTCACGCCCTACTGCATAAAAAATAAACATCCACTATATGTGAACTCAACCAACGTCTGACGTTATTATAACAATGACCAATTTCTTCTTAAGCACACTACTAGAAAGGCTAAGCATTCACTTAGACTATCAGATCAGGGAGGGAGCTTACATGACATAATGAAGTCTCGCCGTCAAATTTCCATAGTCATATAATTCACTGATCATTTCGTGTAGGACTACTATTAAGGAAAGGCTAATCTTGTCATGAGAATAGGCTCTAGCAAGTACGATTTCGACTCTGAATCCACCTATAAAGCTCTAGTATAAGTACCTCTCCCTATTTAGCGCTTCGACGTATCATAAAGTTAACAAACTACAAAATACAGTTGTAGAAGGTTGTAATTCCATGCCAGTCTGTGCCATTAGTAAAAATAGTTGCAACCTATATTGACATTGAAGGGAGTCCAGTATATCACGCTCTAAAGCGGAAGTAAGAGCACTTTACTCACTTAGATGATAATTCATCGCGTATGAAAGAATAAACAGTCCTATCCTGTGGCATTGTTATCTACATTGACCTGGTGGGTGCAGAAACCACATTGGTCAATAGCTGCATAGTACAAACCATTAAGTTCCTGTATTTGCATAGACTATATTCGTTCGGTAGTGAGTATGTAGTAACATGAATGCATAATGCTCAACTTGTCATTCGTTCGAGTCTAGAATGTATGGTGTGTACAAATTAAAGGTAAACACTCAAGTATATTATGTTTTACTTGAGAAACTACGAAAATGGTCGCTCTGAATGATCTTTTCGCGAAGGAGAGCGTATCGAATGTTTTTCGCTAAAATAGAGTTCTGCATTTATCAGAAACATCTGCTCGTTATTGCTATCCGTCCGGTTTTATACATTGTCTAGTAGAAGTAATAAGATAGCGATCAATAGACAAGACATATATTGTGCCGGAAGCATTTAATATACATAGCTATGAGATTGATACTAATTAAAATATATATAGCCAGTCCAAAAGTATAGAATGCAACTGGCTTAACTGTGATGAATAATTAGTAAACTTAATATTGCAGTCATAGGGATCACTTCTTTGACACAACCAGTTAGAAAAGAAAACACTGGTTCGATTATAAGCTATAGGATCCACTAGCTATGACGTCTCATACATGTGCAGAACATCACCTCGATTCTAATGATGATATAGAGCATGTTATTCTTCTATCTGCTGTTTTACATACTGTGATCTATGTGTAGGCAAGGCAGTTACATAAATAAAGGACGGCTTAGCCTTAAATATTTCATAATGAAGAGGGTCATTCCACTTCTCCAATTATATTGCAACATATTATTAGTTTGAAGAGCTATACGATTCTCCGAGTATTCGACATGCGTATGTACCTCAAGACATTATCTTGGATTTACGAAATCAGTTTACGTGGCAAACATGTGACAATTTGAAGTAGTGACCTCTACTTTGAACAAATCAATTATTTATTGGTCCACTATCTTACAATTGGAACACCATTAGGTTTTGTGGAGGTGTCAGTAGTGAGCTATCTTCTGATTAGATCGGCCACTGTGCGTTTGTATCAATTCTGATTCGACGGAGGTTTATCTGGACTGACTACACGTCTAACAGCATGTGCCTAACTTAACACATCCCCTCCGCAACTATTGCAAGGGCGAGATACAGTTTACAAAGACGCTTGTTGTGCTATTATGTAAAGAGAGAATTACCCACCTTACGTAGCGGCAAATGCTAGATTTAAACCTGTACCCGGTTTCCATTGTTAAAGAAAACACACGAAAAACCTTATACGGTGCTTATACTGCGTCTCTGATATATTCATTTATTGTCGATCTAATCCATCACATGATTAAATAGTCTCAAGTATTAAGTAGTATTTAATCGGAGGGTTATCTCTAATTTTTCGAGCTCTTAAGATTGCCCGTTATATTTTTCGACATAATTCTGAAGGTAGTTATGGCGAGAATACACAACTATCCAAACTAGTTTTCATTTATAAACAATCAACTCCACATGTTAGTCAACACTCATGGACAAAAACTGAGATGAAACAAAATAACTTCGTATACCCATGATATGATGTGAAAAGTGGGTTCTGATTTCACGAGTTAAACTAGTTTAACTAATCCTGATTTTAGGGTTCCAAAGTACTTACGTACGCTTAAACGCATGATGTATCGGTCAATATCTGAATAGAACTCTTAATAGACCTCTGGAGGATCTGTCACTATGATAAATAATCTGCGTCTATTTTCCATTTTATTTATTGTGTTGTAGTATCATCTATTCCTATACCTAACGTCGAAACGGCGCTGACGCACTAACTCAGGGAATCCAGACACATTGCGTGCAGCAGGTGAGGCACATTATATTTGAAACTGTTAAATTGACGTGGTTTAGATATTGCATAACCTCGTTCCGTTTATATTCCACATTCGTAGACATTGAGATTGTGTGCATAATGACGTTGTCTGTGTCCAGTGGATACATCGAGTTATAGGGCGTAAAGATTGTTCGTATTATCTTTCTAGCTATATGTTCTATCATAGAATGATTATTTAAATTTGAGATGAAAACAAGAAATCACTAGCACAAGCGTGCTCATAGATAACTTAGAACGTTTACATATTTGTGAGACCACTCGACTACATAATACACCAAAAGACTAAAAGCAATACAAAGAGATGAGAATGTGAACAAGAGAATATGCGTTTGGCGCGAGAGTGTAATCTCTGAAATATTGCCTACCGTCATATCGAAGGTTAGTCGTTGCACGTGAGTCGATGAAGAGCGGAATATAACGATTCATAAGGATCGTTAACTTATTCTACGCGTAATAGCGAATGTTTTTACAACTGAGTGTAATGGCCGGCCGTACACCTTGTGTATGATCCTGAACATAATTCGTACTTACCGGCCTTATCAGATATATGAATCTTCCGGTAACATCGAGGAAATCATACCACAGGTTTCTTCAACATCCGCGATCTTGCGAGCAAGCTCGAGGCATACTTCATTTTACAACATACTGAGGTCATGCAATATCAATACATTAGGAGTTTTAAATTTAACGTGCCTAGAATAAAATAAAGCAGACATCAATTATCGGTATCAGCCTTTCTCTGGAAGTAACTTTAATGTGACGAGATAAATAATTCAGATTCGACTTGATGTATAGGAGTTTCCGTTTTATCAAGCATGTTCTTTACTACTATTATTAAAAGCAGGAAGCAAACATTAATAATTATATCATGAGTACTCATAATTTAGTCTTATTATTTTTCCAAAGCCTGGATCAGAGTACAAAGTATATGTACCCACGCAGATTGAGAAATAGTGCGGGAAAGATATTCCGATCAATCATCGTATGATAATTCCCATTAGTCACTCTTTTTGAGCGAATGCTCGATCATTGAGAAGAGAGTATGCCATGAGAATCGATAAGTAGGCGAATTATTAGAGAGAGAGAAAGTGCATATGATGAAATAATTCCGAAACATCGTAGCGTTACGAGAGAATAGCGACGAGCATAAGACAATACAACCCAACAACGTAATCCACGCAACTATTTCAAATTTCTTAAAATTGTTCATCTGAGTGATCAGTTAAAATGGGGAAACAGATATTGGATATTTAGAGTTAATAATATACACTGCACGATAATTAAGATCTTAGTATCTTTCTTAGAAGAAATGGAAGTTTATCCCGATTTGTTGTAAACACTGGAATTTTACTTTAAAATTCCCGGAACCCTTCCGCTAAACTAATCAAACTACGAAAAGTTGCGAAAGCCTTTTGCACACACTATATAATTCAGATTTGTGGAGGAATAAAAATCTATTCCAGAAGTTTATACAAATATTCAATATATAGAATTTTCTAAAAAAGAAATGCAATTCTACACTCCTACTAAAGCCAACAAGTTTAGAACTACGTAAACTTTACACCTACTCAACAATTATACTGAAGAATTTTAGATTCACAAACTTCTTCTCAGTCTCGCAATATTTTCTTGCTTGCAAGAGACTTGAAGCGCCCTTGATAACACTGGAGCTTAAGCACGAGATTCTAACACGAATGCATTTCGAGGACATATCAATACCCGAGTGTCAAGCATAAATTACTGTTTAGTAACGTACTTGCATTCTCTCTCAACAATTTTCCAAACACCATCTCATCTTCTATGGAACGAGGCTAGGAGATAATAGAGAGTAGATGCAAAGTATAGAGTATCTATACTAACGGTAAAGCATGTCACTCATTGTCTGCAGAACTCAATTTTCGTGAAATTGTAGTCTCTCAAGCGGTCCAGGGAATCATTCAATCATCTTTAGGAGGCAAACTACCGAAATGATGGAGTCAGAGCTGAAAAAAAGGTTTTTATGATTATCGCCTAAATAGAATGCCATCTCTGATAATCTATGTTCCGCGACTTGAAAGTGTTAAAGTGTTACATAGATTAGAAAAGAATTCAAATACCACATATTCTTATAGCTTTTTGAAAGGAACCTTCTGTCATTGATTTATTTGATAAAAGCTAACCTTGTAATCAATGTTTTTACATAAACACACACAAACTGTGAATATAAGAGTGCAAATAGAGCACTCGAGCTTTCATTGTTCAAGCTTAATTTGATTAGGAGTAAAACAAGTCGTCCAGTGTTTACACAATTACAAATAAAGCATTACAACGAATCAAAATCAGCTAAATGTGTTAATTTCTTTATACATAAATCCAATCGTTCTCACTAGTATATGTATAAATTAATCAATTTTTAAATAACAAAATTTGAATAGTGTGCGGTGCGTTACGATTCTTGATATCGTACACATTGGAAGTACGCGTTGATTAGTGGCGTTCACGTTTTCCGGATTTATTGATTGTGTTACACTAGCTTTCTGTTTTCGGAGTTTTACTATTTTAATTTCCAGATTATATGTGTCGAAGCAACGTCATTCAGGCTCAATAAGCCAAGGAAACATAGGATTAACGAATTAAATGTATTGTTACAGCAATCAATCAGACTGATTGTATAATAATATTTTCTTCAATATTTCCATGTATTTAATTGTATCTTTTATTATAGTTAGACTATGGACTTATGCGTAGAGTTCATGGTGCAATGTTTTTGATAAAATAGTATGATTAGTAGAACTATCGTGCAACAAGAAGACCCTAGTAAAGTAATGACTGATCTCTTGAGTATACTTTCTCTAATTTTATTGTCAGTACACCGACTTAATAACTAGGCAAAAACTCGCACAGCCTTTCTTTAATCCAGAGAAGAAAGTTTGAGCAAAGTGTCGTAAAAGAATTCTCCACATATAGAGTGGAAACTAGCGTTTTAGATGCTAAACGAGGGTGAGAACAAAGGGGGGGGGAGGAGGGAGAGGGGAGTGGTGGTGTATTTACCTTCGAAGAGGATGAATGTATTCATTGAGTAATATATACTTATAAGGGCCGGAGTATAAGATCACGCACTAAAATATTTTATTTTCAGATTCACAAACAAACAAGCACGATGTTATTTTATACAAAGTAAGGGTACAGCATGCATACAGTTGACACACACGCGAGTTGTAACACTATCACGCAACATTAGATTTACATAGCATGTCTGCTATAAAATATATCTAATCAACCAAGAGATAAAGGCTATCCAATGAATATTCCCACTGTATGTCTCGCTATCATCTATTCCTACGAATGCTTACATCAGATGACGCGATAAAATTTCTGAACTACAGCCCCTTTCCGCAAGAATAGTATATTACTCTGAGGTCAATGTAGTCTTAACTCGGAGTAATATATTGTATGGTTTTGTTATGCAATAGCTAATCAGTGATGTTTGGCAATTTATGCTCTAGCCTGTCATGTTGCTTAATACATCAATGTTGATAAAACATAAAGTAGGAATGGTGTTATGAATCTTGTAAGAAACAGCGAATGTCGCTACCTGGGACATCAAAGCGCGTATGAATGATTGTTACATTGAACCTTACGTAACTCGTGTGAGTATATATATTATTTGAACATTACCGGGCAAAGACAAAACGGGACGCTAAAACTCCAACTGAGCGGGTAGTAAAACGTGACCACAGAAAGAGCTGGCTAGGACTCAACCTACAATCTTCTCCCGGGAAGCGCGTCTGCACGTTCTATGTTGTTGACTATAGGGCATGCTATCCATCTCTCAAATCAAATCCAGTTCATTTTTCAGTCAGCATCTACAATGCATCATTGTTAATAATATCTAGTTTTCCAAAACACACAATGAAGCAATATTTACTTGAGATGACAAATAAAAGCCCATCGTACAAACACATCGTGAGTAATAATAACAGGCAATGAAAAGGGTGTCAGATAAGTATAAATCACTTAAAAGCGTAAACATATCCACCTGTCTCTCTCACAATCAGTTAGATTATTATAAGCAGGTGAGCTCTTCGTAATACCTTCCATCAACTTAACGGAGTGTTTATTCTATACCACGAATTGATTTTGCGCGGCCTCCTTTCGCGCTGAAAGAGCGGAGTCGTTGATAAATGACGAGTTCTTATAAAAACACTCGGAGATGTCTATTTTTCCTCGGACCCCAAAATTACCAGTCAGAAAGTTCAGATATAATTGTAAGAGCGAGTCGAAAAAGATTCAGTATATAAGCTAAGATGTTAAATACACAATATGCCAGACTAATCTGTATTCAGCTCTGATATCAGGTGACCCACATTAAGACCGCGTTGGTCCTCTCTGTTCTTCGAAACGGAGGGAACCTGCATCCTCAATTGACCTGACATTCATGGAACTGCTACTCACCAGCTAATATAAGATTCACTGAGTTGACACCAATGATCCACCAGCTCTTTCAGGCGCAAAGTAAATCTAGAATATGCGGACTGGGTAGATTATCTGCCATATAGCGGTGGTCGGAATGATTATGTGTTCGCTGCGGAGAACGCTGTGACGACTAAGATACAAAGCAACATGGGGCAAAGTACAATCCGAGATATTCATCAAACATATCATATCAATATTCGAAAAATCTAAGCCTCATGGATAAGACAAGGAGAATACTCCTATCTATGTCAAGCAATATCAAGGTCACTATTGAAACATATTGAAGTAATAGATGATTGCTCTAATCAAAGATTGAGGATCACAGGCACCTAATAATCATCGAGGAAATCCAATTAAACCAGTCTTTTCTCACACATTCAAAGCTTTTGAATATGCGAGAAAGAGGGTGGAACCCAAGCTAAATAGAAGATTTATCTACAGCTCACAGAGAGGAAAGATGCGCATTATTGAACATATTCTGGGCCAGAAAACATTAGATCTTCTAATGGGTAGAATGCTGATACTATGAAGGAAGACTGGCATTCATAGAAGAATTCATCAATACTTTGCAACATAGGAGACGTAGATTATTACTCGTAGTTTAAATAAGTTTTATCAAGTCGAGTGAAAGAGTAAATCAGAAACACGTAGCACTTTTGTAAGACCTCGCTACTCATTAGCTTGTGTTTGAACAACAGACAGAAGAATCACAGATTCATCATAGAAGGATCATCAAAAACACTTTCACATATATCGTTTGCCCATGGGTACGTATGACGGCATGAGGCCTATTCAAAAAGGAATTAGCACAAATACTTTTTAATATAGTGTTCAAGTCTCTGAGTGTATGACCTAGTTTGTACAAACAAGATCCCAACTTTGTTGAACAAATAAGACCATGGAAGAAACGTACCCAGTCACCGGCATAATACTATCATTCAGAAGATTCTTCGTAACGTCTTTGATTTTACAACTACAACACAACAGAGGGTATCTAACCTTTAGATAAAAAATATATTTGTAAGAAGAGAGGTCTAATTATCTGTATGACTAACTATGTAATAAAAAAAATGCATGTAGCTGCTAATCACCGAGGGATTCAATTAAAGCTCCGTTTGTACTTAAACGGAATTGGATGCCTGTAATCATAAAAGCAGATAAAACCATTTCTTATCAAAGCCTACCATCGTGATTCATCGGAAATGGGTGTAAAATGATTAAGTTTTGATAGCACAGAGGCCATCTAAGCCCCCAATGGATATAAAAGCAAGCGAAACATCCAACTTAATCGAACCTAAAGTGCTTAAGTGATGATAATGTCAGATATTGCATAACATACACCTAAGCTAAAAGACTGTAAATATGTTGTAAAAAATTTTCCTGACTCTATGACTGTAGGAAAAGGATAAGTGAAATATATCGATGCAAAGCACAATAACACAGTACTTTTAATAATTATGTTCTTACCTAATCATCACAATAATTCAGTATCGAGAGGAGTAGTAACGTGCAATTATAATAGTAAGTTTTGATACATTCGAAGGAAAAATTAGAATTGCTTCCGAGAAACAATGTATTGTATAAAGCATGGAACACCGCCAGTGCGTAATTACGGATAGAGACACACAATCTTAAAACAAATAATCAGAAATCACATATTAGGACAGCAATATGGTACAACTAAACAAATTTGGAACAATCTTGACTGACAGATCGCGACAAAAAGCATAGAGCATTAATTTGAGATCAACGAGAGTATAGAGGAACGCCCATGCGCAGTAGTAACTAAAATTTATGGCTTGGTGAATGTTTCCAAACGTTTGAGTAAAATTAACACCCTCCTATAAATGAGTGAAAGTATGCCATGTAAACTAGACCTTGAATGACGGAATTATCGACGAGACCAGAACAACGATGATACTTACGAGATATAGATATTAAACAAACAAAAAGTGATATAGAATCAACTGAGATACCAATCCATTCTGTGGAATATCTAAATGTAAAGAGTTTTAGTCCAAGATGCAGGCATGCATCTGGCACAGTGTATGCTTTCCACAAAAAGTATAGAAAAAGGCCGAAGGTCAATAGAAGGATGAAGAAAAGAACTATGAAAAGAGAAAATTACTTGCAGACAACTAAAGAGAGAATTAGTTATGAGCTCTAAACTACTGTTAATTGACAATGCAACCGACTTTCCCGATATAGTTACTCCAGATAGGAGGTACAATTGAAAACTAAAGGGTGTAGAGTATAAGGTTACTCCAAGTTATTAACAGACTTTTAAATGGATATATCCCGTTATATGTTGCGCTGTGAAGTTACGCTTGAAACATTGTACACCCCAAAGTCCTAAAACGCAGTTAATTTAACGACATTATTTCATAATGTAAATCTGATTGGCTATCTCAATACCTTGTTGTCAATTAATAAAATGTAATAAAATACATTTATTAGGATGTAAAGGGTAAGTCTCACTGCGTACTCGTACGTGTATAATTTTTTTGAAAGATCTCAACATGTCTAGATAACCATGACTAAACTTCAGCTACGATGCAGATGTGTGCCGTCGGGGGTTTGATAGAGCGATCATACCCTTCGTACTCCCTTCTACATCTACTTGTCAGCTAACATCGGAGTGCCAATTTCTTGGGCTTGTTACCGATAGACAAAGATTGTGGTCTAGGGGGTGTCGGAAATGGATTTTTTGCGCAGTGGGGTGTGGTATCCAATGGACAACTACAGCAACTCTTCAGTTGATTATTCTGGAGTAAAACTCACAACTCATATAGCCCCTCATACGTTGAAATTGCCCCAGAGCCTAATCACCGTCCAAGTGCCGTAACCAAGTGAAATATTGCTATTGGACGGTGAGTGTGGGCACGAAACTTAATGGTCTGTAGGGGTGCGGTATACTTTGATCAGAAAACTTGATTCGAGTAGATTCGGACCTCCACAACTGATCCAATGGAACAGTACCTTTAGGGGGCTCAACTGGGGGCAAAGCCCACAAAGCCTGAGAGATTTTTTTGCATTTTCATTGCTGGGTCAGGGGGGGGGTTAGGCCCTTTAGAGCATCGAGAGATGAGCCCTAGTGAGGGGGTGCGAGGGGTCTAGAAGCCCGTACCAGTTTAAGCCTGAGGTTAGTATGTATCTAGCATTTTCAATTGCTTGCGGGGGTGTTTTGTACTTGCCAGACACTCGATTACGAGAAGGAGTTGCCAGAGACTGCGGGCCACTGGTATGGTTGAAGATTCGGTCCGAAGAACGATGTTCCCATGCAGAGTATGCCGAAGCCCTTCGAACTTGACAGATTTTGCTATTTTTAATTTTACTAGTTTTATAGAGATGGGTGAGGGGTCTGCAGTCTGCAACCACCACTGAATATATTATAACCCCCTGGTTATACGGCCTTGCTCTCTTACACACTAATGAGCACGGGAACCAGGTTAATTAATTGTGTACATAAGTAGATTGACCGAGATAATGTAATATGTACTAATTGATACAATACATTTAATTAAATCCGCTGAGCTACCTAATTACTTGGAAGTTTATCGTAAGCAACATGTGTATACGATCTTTAGTTGCGTTATACAAACCACTAATTCGAGCTGAAGATACAATTTGCGAAAAATTTCATATTTCTAATGAAGTGAAAAAATCAAACGTGAAGTTTAAAAAAAAACTACAAGATATAAGACATGAAAATCTATATCAGATTGTCCAACGTAAATACTAGTGATTATTGTCTTCAACAATTGATTACACGTTATCGTTTAAATCTGCTTTGATAGGGCGAACCATAATAAGATATCAACATTTATAGGAAGAAAAATGAAAAATTATTCAATTACTTGTGTACAAACTAAGCATGCACGTGTTCTAATAATGTTGAGAAAGGAACGCCATAATGACCTATGTGGGGTGCTATCACTGTTCAATGCCTTTTTAACCAAATGTCGAAACTCTGAAACAAGAACTAGTCATTTGGTTCGTTCGGGGTTTTAATTTTTGCACAGTTGTACTGTACATGTCCTCCGCTCGACCCCGTGGGTGTGTGTGAACTGGTGCTCGATCCCTCAAGTTGTCTAGTATGTCGAGGAGACTACCATCGACTCCAATTAACCTCTGTACTTGCTGAAACGATGGTTCACCAAAAGAGGTAGAGAAATTTCTGCACAATTGCTCACTTGTGACCGTCTCATTGTGTCTTACGTCCAATTGAACTATTCTTTAAACTTATTGATTGACAGCTCCATGACCATGTCCATTCCGTTTAATCTTTGTTAAATGAGAACTTTGCCATTCCACCAAGGATTCTCTTATCACCCTGGGGCTCTTATGGGCAAAGACTTTTAAATATGGTTTTGCTGATTATTTAACTTGTCACTAAGCTGACATTACTTTAGGGGGGCGTTATATGGCGCTTTAAACTAGACTGAATTTTTCAGAACTTGAATTATCCTAGATATCGTCGACTGCATTTTTAATTCCGTTAGGTTTCGAGCATTATCCTAGACCTAGACAGAGTTCACTGTGAGTCTATTCTTCGAGTCACGGTCTGGCTCGTCTCTCATCGTTTCTGTCCGTACATCCTTCACAACTTTTTCGACAGTCCAATCTTTGCCAAGAACCACGTTGACAACTTAGCAAACACAATGCTCGAGTTCAAACTTGCCGTGTTTCGGTAACCACCAAAATCATCTATTGGTGTGATTCATGGGATTACAAGTTTGTTACATGTATGAGGACTGCAAAGGTCCCGCCATCAAAAGGGAGCAAATTAATCACCGCAAAATGCCCAAACAATACCAATAGTAGGATGGTGTCATTTAAAAATCCTTTTGCACTACGAAACATACCACTGCGCCAAAAAACTGAAATCTTATATGAAAGTTCCTGATTATAATGAGTAGAAGGATTCAAGTCAGTGTTCAAATCATGATACCGGGGTACAGATGGGGCCGCCATTAGGGGATCCAGTTTTCCAATCTATTATTAACTTAGGGAAAAAATCTTTAAAAATCTTCTTCTCAAGAACCCACTGGGCCAGGAAAAAGCTGAATCTTATATGAAAGCTTTTCCTTATACGGAGAGTTCCAATGTTTTGTTCAAATCATGACCCCCGGGGTGTACGATGGGCCCCATTATGGATCAAAGTGTTACCATATGATTATATAGTAAGGGGAAAATCTGAAAAATTCTTCATTGCTCAAGAACAACATGGGCCAGAAAAGCTGAAATTTACATATAAAGCTTCCTGATAATAGTGGGATCTGATTCGAAGTTTTGTGTTGCAAATCATGACCCCCAGCGGGTAGATGGGTGCCCAATAGGGGATGCACAAGAATTACCATACAGCACATAGATTGATGTATGGGAAATATTTTAATCCCCTAAATCCCTTCAATTTCTCTAAGAGTACCGCACTGGTCGCAGAACAAATCCGTCTGAATAACTTCTATCATGAAAGCTTCTACCTTATACTAATAGTGGAATGTTTTCTATGTTCTTGTTCACCACGACTCATTGAAAGGGCGCCAATAGGTCACCCGAGTGTTGGTGGCCCCAATAGGATCCGAAAATTGTCTTGAGCAATATGATTATAGTATGGTCATGCAAAAGTGTTTACTGTCTCTTTCTGATTGCAGAAACTAAAAATGCTCTGTCCTCTCATATGCAACCAGTGGAAGCTATGTGACACATGTGTGCACTGAAATTCTAGAGGATTGAAAAGCTTCCTGGATATAATGGTGCAGTACGTTCGGACACATTTTTTTTTCAATAAGACTCTTAAGCGATTGATTCTCTCGCTTCATTGGTGCATTAAATCTCAAAATAGGCGTCGCGGTCCACACATAGTTGCTTTCCATAAACCTACCAACCATATGCTGTAACCTTATTTCTAAGAGGAATTAGTACTTTAATCTAAAAAATATGCTCTTCACAAGAACACTAGGGTCCTCAGAAAAGCTTGCCTAATTATACTGTGGAGTTGAACCAACAACCGTGTTTGATTATGCAACCGCCCCTATCATTTAGCATCCGTCCCATATGGGTGATAGAATAAAGGCGCGACATACCAGCGGATATTCAATTATTTAACATGCTATAATATATATGATGCTAAAGATTCTTGTTAAGATACTATGTAATTCTATAGTGCACCAAAATACTGACGCTGGAAAGCTTCCTCGATAATGTCAGAGGTAGAATGATCTTACCACGTTTTTTCGTAATATAATCGACGCTAGAAAATATAATGAAACTCATAAGGTTAATCGTCGTGTGTTGGAGTAATATGGCAATTTAGGATACTTCGTGACCTGGCGTCGTGCGTTAGTACAATTGAAAGCCTTTTCCTAACTTTCTATATCTATGCATAACCACCAGTCAATTCTTTTCAAATTTGTGTATGAAGGTGCAAAATCTAGTGATGAGTACAAAGAGGGAGCGGCATTAATAATATTTGTGAATATTCTCAGGAATCTCCTTGCCCAAGCCTGAACGCCTCTGAGGGCGGGAAAAAACTGCCCAAAAGTGTACAAATAAATATCTATAAAATCTTCTTCTTTAACAACCGCACATCTCGTCGTGACGAAAACCAAAGTGTCGAATAGTGAGATGGCGCTAAGAGGCAGTCGCGAAAGCCTTTAGCCATAATGCTAAAATTTTCGGGTGAGAGAGGTCCCTGCGGTAGGAGTTCTGTAACCCAGGGTGGGGCCCCCAAAATTCTTGTACAAAGTTAAGTGTCTGTTTAACTCACATGTAACCAAATTATCAGTTTCTAACTATGCTATCTTGACTAATCCACCAGTCCAATTTCTTTTCAACTTTGGCTAAATGAAAGCATCCTTATAGTCGACACAAGGGGTCACCATAACATTCTTAACATTTCAGGAACATCTCTTGCTCACCCTGAGTCTTGGGGTGGGGCAAATAACTGCCAAAAGTGACCCGATTTTTTCAAAATTATCTTCTCTTACAGAGCCTAATGTCTGAGAGAAACCAAATGTCATAGTGAGTAGAGCAGAAGGCCTTATGCAAAATTGTAAAAATTTGGTGGTGCCTAGGGTAGGGTTCTGAAAACCCATCCAGGAAGCCAGGGCTCAAATTATTGGTTACATAAATGTCTGATTAATTGAAACAATTTTTAACTTTCATTCGTTGATAACACCCAATCAATCTCTTTTCAATAATTATGATGAAGCATTCCTTAGACGACAAAAGGGCAGAGCTAAAATTGTAAATTCAGTCGCCCTTCTTGCACCCCTGGGAGCCTGCGGGTAAAACAAACACTGCCCAAAAGTCCAATTTTTGAAAAATTTCTCTTTACAACCACCAGCCCTCTGACAGAGATAGGGCCAAATGCAAAGTGTAGTGTACCCGAAGGACACGAGATGCCTTTTCAAACCAACGATTCAGTACATTGTGTGACGGTGCCCCCTCAGACAGCGGGTTCTGACGCAAGGGCGGGGCAAAACATTGGTATATAGTGAGCTTATATGTAAATACAGTATAAAAGCACACTCTTCTGTATAATTGCTAATTGACTAAAATCATTGGACAATTGAAACCTGTAAACGGAGCTAAATGCTAGATTTTGAACTGAATTATGGCGGTACCTTTAGTCATCAAATTTTAAATGTTCATGACTTCAGCGGTGGTGGTTTTTAGTTAATTGCAGCGCGGGGGCCAAATGTCTTATTTGAATGAATGTGATAAACAATTGAACATTTTAACTTTCTTTGATAACCACTAGCCCAATTCATTTCTCAAATTGATAATGAAGCATCTGTTGGGACAAACAGGAGGCACCATAAAATTGTAAATTCAAGGTCTCCTGTGTGCCACTGCCCCTAGCGGCCCATTTGCCGGGTAGGACGGGCACATATAATCTCTCAAAAATGTGACAATTTTCAGGAAATATCCTCTTCTTGAACACGACGCACCCTACACTTCTGAAAGTAGAAAACCAAATGCAATGAAGTGATGTGAGCTAGGAATGCTTTTACCAAAAATTACGTAAAATTTGTGGTGGGTCGTGGAAGACAGTTAAAAAAACTACGCTGCGTATAGGAACCCCGATGAGGGCAGGTAGCGGGGGGTGGGGGCAAACTTGTACATAGTGTTTAATATTATGTATTCAATTGTGATCAGAGAGGTGTCATACAGGAGGTTGATCAGGTATAGGGTCGCTTTACTTTCAAAACTGCTAGTTGATTCATGATAGAATGTGAAGTACAAACACTTCGACATCGATTTTGTGGACAACTGATGCACGAACTGGAGACCTATTTATGTCTATCAACAACTGTATAGCAATCAAAAGTTATCGAGTAACAGAGTAAATTTCACTGCTTATCTACAATTGTAATATCTAGACCATTTTGAACACATGAAACCTCACATCCACCAATAAAGCTCCGAACCATTCGCCTAATCATCTGCTATACAAGACGTTTTAGGAGCACTAGATGCGTGGTAATATGATGTGTTAGTGGCTACCAACGTACCGTGATTAATGGGCAATCTCACAATTGGAAACGCTGATGTTGTATCTGTCCATATACTTTGACAAATCTCAGACTCTGGCATTAGGCAGCGGGACAAAGAGTTAAGTAGCACGCGTCAACGCAGAATGGAATCATCCAGCACTTGTTACATGATAGTTGATTATACCTCGTCGGTACGTTTATGCTTGATCTGCCAACACATGAGTCTCTACTCAATCACTGCTGTGAAAAATTCATACAAATTTCCTATCGCTAGTCATATCATTTTAAGTACTTCAAGTTCTGATGACCTGATTGCTTGATGATTTGCCAAGTTCGACGCGAGATTCTATATGAGGGTCAAACATACTATGCGTCGAGTGTCTAAAAAGCCAGATTCTAAAGCAGAGAAATGTGATGTGTAAATTCAAGCTATTGTGAGCTTACAGCACTATCTGGACATTGAAGTTAACGAGTGATCTCCGCTATTGTAGATTTTGTCTTCGGTGCGAATGTGGCTTGTAATCTATTAAATTGATGATCAGTTAATATATCTTCTTCATTTAATTTGCGCGTCCACGTTATTATCAATCATGAATTGTAGATGTCAACGGATCAGGCTAATATGACTAAGTTACTTGAACATTGGATCCGTCAACGAAAACACAAAGACTGTGAGTACGAGTATCATATTAAGATAAGTCATTTGATTCAGTCATTCGTATAGCTTCTGTTTTCTGGGAATGACAGTGAAGATTATATGTTGGATATTCATCTGCAGGTGGTATAAAAAAATTTCGATTATGAAATGCAAGTATCTCTTGCTGTAATACCTCAGGAGTATAACGTCAATAGCTGTGTGTCATATCATCCAGTGTGATAACATCATTCGAAAATTTTCTGTATAGTTGATGAAAAATTAAGGCTAATTACATTCTTTAAAAAATATTGATGATGGAATTGATGTTATATCTCTTTATATAATATTACGAATTATATTTGCAATTGAAGTATCACATTAAAAGTGCTCCAGAGAGACATTAAATTCCGATATATTGACACTAGTGGACGAGATACAACTAAAAGATGGGAGCAGAATAATTGTGCGTTTCAGAGACTCATACTTCAATGACTGTCTTAGATACTGTCAATAAGAAATTAATACAAAACAGAAAAGGTCAGACAACTACATGCTCACAATAGTGTTGATCTAGATGGTACTTATAACCGCTATAAGTGATTAAATAATCTAACACGTCTAGAGAGGTTACACAACGTATACTTGCTAGGTGTGAGCAATTCAACTAATCAATTTCATAATTGAAATCTGATTTTATCTGACTCTTCGATAGCTCATAGTACTAATAAATATCTGAAATAAGCTTATCAGAACATTAGGATGAAGATATTAGGAGATCATCACGCAGACAGTTGTAAGATAGTTCAAGATAGCACAATATTCTTTACACAGAGAAGTTTTAATGCGAGAGCTACGTGGTAATCAATAATTTAATTAATTGTCGTATACACAGAGTGACACTTTTTAATAGGAGAGGAGTTGCGGAGTACGTTCCGTTTATAGGGCACACAGATGCAATAAAAGAAGGGTACTCAAGTTGGTGAAATTCTAACGTCTCCCTGTCTCGAAAATGAGGCAGATTGTTACTATGTCTGCTGTCGTTCAGACCTTTGAATTTTTCAAACATATGTCAAGTCCAAGGGATGTCTTCAAGGAAAACGAGTGAGTTTTTTCACACACCAGCCGTATCACCTCATTGGTCTCTGAATGAACTCGTAGAATAGTAAACAATCTCATCTCTGTGAATTATTCACGATACTATGTACATTCAAATGTATTAGTAGTCTTTTTCATTAAGCGCGTGATAAAATCTCTAGAAAGGATAATCTGGTATATTTGTGATGTTTCAATATTTTTATTCTTCTACAATTGTTTCGTATAATACTAAAAATTTGCTCTAACATAATAAGTAGGATTTGTATCAGCGAACAAATTATTTTGTCTTCTAAATCTTGTAGGTCTATCGACCTCATCCTTTAAATGTATATATAATCAACAAAATTACGTTGAAAAACCTTTGTTCGATCGACATCCCTTTAATGTGCGAGATTTTTTAGAATATAATAGGAATTTTCGCATCAGAAAACGTCGTCCGCTCGCTAATATGATTCCCATACGTACGGTTTACGTTCTAAGTTAACAAAGACATTGGTTATTAACCACCACGCAGGCCACAACTATAAAACGTTGTACGTTTGCCAAGTGGTTGAATTGCACCAATAATATCCGATATCTTACCGTGTCTCATATGTTAAAATTAACTGCTAGGTTCATATATACTATAAATTATCGCTAAGTGTATAAAAAGTGTTGGAATATATCTACATGCGTCCGAGTCGCTAAAATAATAAAAAATCGACCATTGTTAAAGATTTTGAATTTTTTCTCTGAAGGGTATGTCCACAATTAATCAACTGACCAAATTAAGCATATCACCTATAATTTTAATATTAAATTCAGTTTGTTCTTTTCATTCATCCCAGTGAGATCGACTCGTTGATATTTCATGCGTGATGATCATAGTACTCCCTGAGTCAGACATCATTGAGTCCCTTCTTACGTCATGCTTGTAGGTTCTACTATCTTGCTTCATGCCATATATACGTAAGCGTATCATCTTTTAGTTTCCTTACTGCGCTATGAGAGGTTCGGCGCACTATAGGAGAGCCACGATAGAAAATGCACTTTAGAGTTGGAATTTTTATCGTTTCTCAAACATATGACAAGACTACATTGCTCAGAGTATATACTCTTCACAAACATATCAACTGGCTTTTAAAAAATTAGTGATTGGCATAAACGCAGTATTATTTAAGCCAGATTCCTATCTGTTTACGCGAGTACGCAAGAGTTTGGTGCGTCCATTTTCTGTCTCCTTTGAAATAAGAGTTTATTTTATGTTTTAGCGATAATTAATCTTTAGCTGATTTTATAATTTATTTTTTCTGCAAAACCGTCTACTGTATGTGAGGAATCGATATTGTTAGCGAATATAAATTAGCTTAATTTTAGCGATCCTCAAAACCGACCTTGCGCTAATAATGTGTCCGTACGAACCAACTTAAATCCTCGCTAGAAAATTTCTGCTTATAAGCGGTATTTGGATGAGCCAGGAGAAATCTCTTTCCGTGAAATGTGTGTAGTGTGATATTCCTATTCATGATAGTCTTCAACTACCCGACACTTGGGGTCGAAACTACCAACCAATCGGTATAACCTGCTCAATATGTCACAAATGAATAATATCTACAAATCCGAGTTCTCAGAGTCCACACGGGTATTCTCCGAGATCATACATCGAAGACGCAGGATCAGATGGTGTCGCCGATGTAGTGTAGTAGCATCCCCCCCTGCTGCATCACCGGCCTCCACCCGCCGGAGAGCCTTTAGTGTGAATTATAAGGTGAATCTGGGTATTTACTCTTAGAGTATCATATCTATGTCTGGTAAAATTACAGTGTTATGACAAAGAGGTATAGAATACATAATTCAAGAATCAACATATGACTGTAAGTGATAACTTGTAATCGCAAACAAAGGTCATTCCTAGCGCCGTAAAAATTTGTGAAATATACTTAAAAGAGACCTTGTCTATGTAAGAGATAATAGTTACTAAGAAGATCTGAAACAACCGAAATTTCATGTACTTAATGACCAAATGTTATTCCGTAGACTGTGCAACTTTCATTTAAAGCTGAATATCTAGAAACAATGGTATACGGTGTCTTTATGCCCGAGATTCACAACTCATTGGTATGGTCGATATTATATCAGATATCTCATATAAAGATGTAGTTTCTAAGATCCGTTCTCAAATTTACAAATTTCTGTATACCATTACGTTTCGTAAATCTATTTACAGAATGGTTGCTCATTAGTTTATGATGATGGCGTTATTCGATCCTGATATCTCTATCTCTATTTAATTTGTGTTTCTGATTGACAAATATTAGATTAGGCATATCATGTAAAGATGTAGTTTCCTACCAAGACGTGGATCTGAAGATTCGAATAACTCCCTGCAAATATTCATGTATACCTCTTTTTCCAAATGTATTAGTAAGCGCACTTCTCTTTATACGTGTGCATGTCTTCAAAATTAATCATCAGATTTAATCTCTATTTCCTAATGCTCTATCCCTCATTTTGTATTGCCAAATTAGTATTAACTTACGTGCCAGATATACTCATGTGAAGTTGTAATCTGTCTTAATGGTATTGAGCCAGAAATCCGACACTCTCCATGTAACGCCATTGTTCCCACAAGAGAAACCAGTAAGCTGAATTGTCACACAAATTTAACACTAGCGTGATATTCTTGAAAGATCGATTGAACATATACTGCTGGCCATTAAGTCAACGCTCTTTGATCAACCAATGGGAGTTGGATAACGTGGCAGTACAACATAAGCCAGATATCCATGTAATATGAGTAAGGAATAATATTCTGACGTGATACTACAAAACAGCCCTGAAATTCCCAGTGGCACAGAATTGTGCTCCTTTGTTAGCTGACGTGAGCATTACCGAACAGGGACTTTCACCAGAGTTCGCCCATATATCAAATTGAAACGAAGAAATCTAATGCGTTGTTTGTGTAATTCGTTAAATTTTCGTACGAGTTTCGACTATGATATTGACGACGTTTAATCTATTAATAACTTGCAACCATATTTCTACTTGTTTCAACAGCGAGATTTGAGTTGGCTGTATCACACAAGATTGAATCAACATCAGTTATTTTGTATAATCTTAGCGCTTTGCTCTCTGTGACACGTCTGATTAACGCTCACAAATATTATACATTTGATGCCCCGGGCCTTGTTATTCTACTTTGGTGCCTACGAACTATGAGAATTCCGTCCACCTCCGCAATGCAATAGGCCTCTTGCTTATGTAATCCCTACTTCGCAAAGTTATTCTCAGAGTAACACTTAAAATACAATTATTTCTAGAATTAAAATTTTTGTAGAGAGGAATGACAGGTCTAATTTTGACCCTAGGTACTACTAATGAGCTTCCCCGAATTAAATCTAACTTGGATGCAGTCTGTTATGGCTAAATATAAATTCCGCTTCGCGGATTAAAAAGGTGCTTAACGGCCGCCCCCAAAATTAGTCTGCTTATTGCGCTCTACCTTTGCTTATGATTCTATCGTACATGTGACTCATCATTAACCCGTCTAGGGTCTGACAAATTAGCTTCATTCCTTAAATAATAATGATTTGTACAATCTCTTCCGATGCAATACTGAAATTTCCATCATACAAATCCTGTACTAGAAAAGCGCAAATCGGAGCGTAAAGAGATATGCTAAAGAAAGAACACAGCACTTGGAGCAAATCAATAACGTACGGATGCAAGAAAGTAAACTTTCATTTTTCAAAACAAATATTCTGCTTCTTTCTAAAACTTTTTGATATAATATTATGAAAACACAGAATCACTAACCCTGGATAAATGTATGCCAACAGAAACTTAAAAATCCCACGTAAACTTCCTATTCAAGTTTAGACGACTAAAACACCTCTAACGTGTTATCATCATTTAGCTGCGAGTCAACTGGACCTACGAGATACGTACTCTGTTAGAAACCAAAATTATTATGCCCACATCTCAATGTCACCCACCTGCATACTGCAAGTGAGTTATTGTTAACTTTCATGCAACTTCATCTTTATTTAAGATCGTATATTACATTGTATTGAATCCATACAGGCTTGTTCTGAGATACCATTATGTAAGCTAGTTTTTTATGTACAAAATCAGATAGACAGACGTTAAACTGAGCCTCTTTCATTAAAGCACAGTTGCGGTTGTGAATGTTGTGCAGGGGCTTTTCACAACTGTCACCGCTTAATGGCCTGCCTACTATTTTACTCGTTGTCTTCCAAAATTGCATGAAATTGTCCTTATTTCGTTAATATTCATCTTGTTTTTTCATTTGTTGTAAAGAAACATTGATGCCGCACGTTAACGGTGTTTTCTTTGGACAATTTTGGTCTTAAACTCCTCCCCCTTATCAGTCATATGATTTAAACAACAGCTCTTTAAGCATCCTTCGGTTTGCGAACAAGAACTGTAGCTTGTAGTGATACTTGTGGTTTCTATTAGGAATGGGGATATTGTAATGGTATTCTCCACGCACTTTTCTGATGAATATCAAACGTAAGTAGTCACAGCTACAGGAGATATATTTAAGTTTTTGTTGACTGACTCGAGCTTAGAATATTCATTATTGACTTTGTATTTAGACCTTCACTGCATGACTAATTATCGTTATTGTCACTTTCTTTTCAGGCTTTTGCATCACCAACTTCTTAATCCATCTTGCAAAACCAGTGTTTGAAGCTGTTCTAATGCCAGTTGACCTAAGCTGAACAGTACATTAGCATGTTTTTGGCGTTTATACTCGCTCCGCGACCAGGCTATAATAATTAAACATAAAACAATAGCTGAATTTGGATCTGTTTTTGTTCTTCGTTAGTTTGTTATTCACTTAAGCCCCATGAGCTGAACCATTTAGCATCAAATATCGTCTCGCGATCAGACTTTTAACTTCCTATTGGAGAATACGACATAAAGTGTTTTTCGACGACTAATTGATACTCTTCAAGAATTTGTTGTTTGTTTCAAGTTAATACACACTATGAGTTAGTGAGAAGAGTGAAGACGTATCAATGATTGGCTGCCGTTAAACGTAAAGCTAGATAAGACAACCTCATTCAGTGTGGATGAGCTAAGTCATCTTTATATTCACTCTTTTGTCAGTTAAGAAACTTTAACTGAGGAACATCATTTACATATATATATAGATCGTATGTAAAAATTTTTTAAAGCCAATTGGGGTTCGCCCCCCAAGATCTACACGCTCTGGACATTACATCATCAATCGCGACTCCTGGATCTTGAAAAAGAAAGCAATTTTTTAGAAAAGCTAAGCCTCTTAATTGTTTGTGCAAATACATAATAGGACGTTTTAGCATCAAAACAGATTTGATACATTTTAATCATGAGAGACAGAAGTAGTGACAACGAATAGTGAATAGTATAACAATATATATCCAAGTATGACACTTAACGATAATAGAAAAACTGTAGACTAATAATCCGAGAAACTAATAGTGAATTTTATGGATAAGTTAGTCTGTCCTCGATGATGTTCAACAACTAGATTAAACAGATTAACATATTCTTACACCTTTGATACAGCAAAGAATTCTCGTGGCATAGAGTCTGGAATTTACTTAGCTATGCGTTCCAGTTTGCTACTGTTGAAAATGGTAAAAGCTCTTGACTATATTCAACAAACGCGGCAGGTCATTCTCCCACTTACTGTCTGCCAGGAAAGTTTTGAACTGATACAATAACTGAGTATGAGTCTATAAAAATACAAAAACACCCCATCATAATTAAGACAATCCAGCGTAGTCGTATTAGGTCGCTGATAACAAAAAATAGCAAGTGGGTTGGCCGTAATTTTACAGGGTTGTTAGCAACTCTCGTCGTTTTAAAAGTGAAAAAAGGAAAGGCTAGTTTAAAATTGCTCCAATGATATGAAAGGGTACAAGCAAATACCGTAAAGCCTACCATAACACGTCGTGCATTGTAGGACGATATTGAGATTTGTTGGATCGGATTGATACATGAGGTCTTAGAGATATTTAAAGTACATTCCATCTTTGGCAGATTCATAGAAAAGTAGTTACGGTAGTGCCGGTCTGTTTGATGTCTTTATTATCGGTTTTTGCACCGAATCTGCTAATGTGATCGTCTGTGTTCAATAAATATTCAATGTAAGAATCTAGATATGGAGGCGTTTCTAATGGTGTCCTTAAATTTCTAGGGGTCGCCATAGGATCTATGGAGATGCCCAGACATACGATTTGAGGAATTTGGGACAAATATCCCTACGTGTGTCATTTACACGAAATAAGCTCATTTTGACCTACAGTGGTCATTCGTTTGTATCGCATTAGATTCCACTCCCTTAACTTCGGTGCCCATCACAAGTCTACACATCTCTTTTATCATCTAGGATGCCAAGTGTCTCTTGACCCGAACGGCGGATTATATTATCGCACTACCACAAACCCACCTTCTAACCAAGTATAGATTTATCATCGTAACCTAGGTCAAAATTAGCTTCATTCCTTATAATTTAATTCAGCAAAATTGTATTATATGTTTTTGATGAAAAAACTTGCGAGATAATAAGAATATTACATGGCTGTGGACCACATTTAATTTGCATGCTAAAAAGTCTGAGTCACAAAGTAGACAAAACAAAAAGTTAGAATCAACGTGACACTCCCGATCACAACAGCTTGTATTAGTAAGGACTGGATCTGTAGAAATCCCGCCCTTCTATAGGACCGTACAGCAGCCACAACGTTATAGATTAATCAACACTATAAAAATAAATTATGACTGAAAGTTTAGTCTGCTAATATGAAACACCTGAATCATGCAACATCTTGTTCAGCCAATCAAACTACGCTTGAATATCAAGCTCAGATGTCAACTCAATAGTGAGATTAGTATTAATGAAGAGTATAAAGACGTCGTCAACTTATTATAAATCGAAACAATGTCGAATTTATTATAAGCAAGAACGCTAGATTCTGTCTATGCTTTTCAGTAAAAGATATGATCCAAAGCCTATTTGCAAAATTTCTGATCCGGATAAGCAATAAATAATTATAAAATGGTCATGCAGCCTGTATAAGCAAAAGGACACAATTCGTGTCCCCCAATACGGCTCTGACAAAAAGAAAGTCAGGCTTTTGCCTTATAAAATTGACCGTCCAAGAACATCACCATTTACATGTGATCTGGCTAATATAATCCATCTATTACACATGACTATACGCAGAATAATGGGCCAGCAGATTAATGGTCATTCGTGCATCTGTTCAGAGATATCTTATTCTTCTACAAAATGCTGTCCGAAATTGAAAGGCAAAACTGCAGCCTCCCACTACTTTTCATTTTGGAAAACAAGTTGCCATGTCAGTGAAGAAGCTTTCGGATTTTTCTGTTATACCCTTAAAAAATTACATACTTTCACTGAAATCTCATACTCTGACTTCGTTATCTTTATCAAATCTATAATGATGGATAATAACAGTTGAAATAGGATAAGTCTTTCTTATTTGAGACATCACCACGGAGACTTAAAATAATTAAGAAAAAAATCAAATCATGACTTCGAGACTATTCTAATTTGGAAACGATAGTTATCATTGAAATTCAGGTTTTAATTCAATCTCCCTGTATGAAACTTCTATCTTTAATGGATATCTGATTAAAGTATTTGTAATAAACATACAAGGATAGAGATTATTATTAGGCTTCCGTAATACGCCATATCCGTATAACTATGAAACTATCGTGTAAATCGTATTCCATTTCGGAACTAGGTATATTGTCATCCCATGAAATTTTTGCTTTTGTAAGAAATGTTTACAGAATAAATCTCTCCAAAGAAATCGTATATCCATCGATTTATTCCAGTGAGGATCAACCTCGATTAGAATCATCGCACCCCATCGACAAACGATGTTTTGTGATCATTGGGCATAAAACTCAGATATTTCTAGCCTATTCGCTGTTTTCTCCTACGACTACCTAGCTTTTATATCGATGAAACAGATTACCAATAGCATTTGGTCATTAAGTATCATGAATTCGGGATTGGGTGTGCGTCAGAATATAATCTTCCCAAGAAGTACACTTATATTTACATGTACAATGTCTCTCTTCTAAAGATCCAATATTTTTCACAACTTTTTACGGCCGTCTACTAATGATCCTTTTTGGTTTGTGCGCATTGCAAGTGTTATGCACTATGGTCATATGTTGACCGTGATGTGTGTTGTTTATTACGCTCTTTGTTTACTACCTGGTAATTTCCGAACTGAGGATTTAGTTAAGAAGTATCCCGTGTGTCCTTATATCTCACCTAATGGGGGCTTACGGCGTGGTGTGGCGACGCGGTCAGGGCAGGAGGATGGCTGTGAGCTCCTCCGATTGCAGTCCAACTGGATCACTGCGTTCGATTTTGAACATCGGAGCATAACTCCGTGTTGCCCCTTTCTATAATCGTCGAATTTGTACAGGAGTGATATTTTGTGTTGACATATGATTACGGCTTAGAGCGGGGATTTTCTGCATTGTCTTATTTCACCCATTCTATACTACCTCTGAATTAGATATCAACTACACCACATCAAGAAAGACATATTGGGGCCATCCCCCAAGCGATACTCGTAATAAGCAGAATTGTTAGCGAGGATTTATGATTTTGGGCATTCATTAGCGGGTTTTGAGATCGCTAAAATTATATTATATCGCTAACAATTCATCCTCCTAAACATCAGTAAGCTTTTCGAAACATATAAATTTATAAATCATCTGCTAAATTAATTATCGCGTAATACAAATTAAAACTTTCTTAAGGAAAAACGCTAAATTTCGTCTTTCGCCTAATAAATCTGCTATACGGTCTATGCCATCTATATTTTAACAGATATTACGCTTATCTGAAACCATTCTATCCATTCCATTTTGAACAGATATCAAGAATTTTCAGGGTTTTGTGCTTACCGATAAGAAACTATAATGTTAATCTTACAGTTCGATATACAAATGATTTTTTTTACTGACAAACAATTCTTTGATAGGAATATCATATGTAAATGATATTGAACATAGACATTAACGGCGAACTAAGAACTCAACCTTATGACAAACGGCACGATTTCAGCTTCTCCATCGTCAACTTCCCATAATTTCATCATCGCCTGCGTATGGTGTGTATGTCTCTCAACTTATTCGATACGCAAGAGCTTGTTCTGTGTATGATCAGTTTTTTAACCTAGGCCGGCTACTACAAACGAGTTGTTTCAGGGGTGTCAACAGTCACGTCTAGAGGCAGCATTTAGCAAATTCTATAGTCGTTATAACAAATTAGCTTGCCAGTATGGCCTACCATTGGGTCAAATGTTGTCTGATGTGTTTCATGGTAGTTGTTAAGCCGTTTTTCATACACTGATTTGACTACGGATTACCCCATTTACCTGATCAAGACAATGGGCTTATGGCGGGTGTGACCGATCAACAGGGGATGCTTACTCTCTTAGGCACCCGATCCCACCTCTGGTGTGTCCAAGGGGTCCGGAGTTGCCCGACTCTTGCTTTTGTATTCCATTTAGGACTCACGAAAATGGTCACTGCTCGTTATCTTTGCTTTAACATGTTTCACATCCGTACAGAAGTGTAGGCATCACGATTGTTTTTTATAAGTGAGATATTGTCGTTGGGTAAGGGAACGGGTTCCTAGGTCAGATATTGCAAAAAACGATTTTCTGCCCTTTTCACCGGCTTTGTCTATTCTTGGAGAAAGTTTGAATTTCTGATGAATGATACATGTAATACCCAGGTGGTTGTAGAATTCTTCACATGGAATACAAGCTTGTCCTATCTGCCAGACAAACTCATTGTAAACACTATTTCTCTTGCCATGGAATTCCAGTATGCATGATTTTGACGCATTAGAGGAAAATCGCCACATGCGTTTCATGCTCTATCTAGCAGATATGTTGGAGGGCAACTGGAAATTGTCCACGTCTGCTGGCTCTATAGGCACCTCACATCTGTAAGAAAATCCAATTGCACAGACTTGCATGGACGACTTCTGCCAAAATTATAAATTATATTAGAAAATCTGACCCCAGGGTGGGTCCAAATTTAAGTGTTCCTTTTCACCAAAGGAAATTTGCGGTTTAAAACACTGTCAGTCTTATATGAAAAGTGATAAAATTTGCACTCTTACTTGTTGCACTCAATTGAGTATATAGAGCAGAGACAAAATGTTTATCTTATGAGTAATATTTTTATGGAAATGGCCACTAGCTCCATTGATTGATTATTTGTTTCATATTGAGACGGGTCACCCCCG
>CAJDSM010041860.1:3341-25363 GCA_903981925.1 Ostrea lurida | reverse complement strand
AGTTGTCTTTGTTTACAATAGTGTAAGTTGCGATTGAATGTCAAACAACAAATGTTATTGCAACGCATCATATTGAGACCCCTAAAAACTTCTTAAAATATTATACACTTGTATTCACTGGCTGTGAGTGGGAATAGCGTGCTTTTATTTCACCTCGAGGGCAGTACACCATCCTCCCCTGCAGGGCTAGCCAGAGGGGATAAGTTTACCTTTTCCGTCAAGCGGGTTCGACATCAAAGAAAAGCTTTTCTTCATTCCCAATTCAACAGCCAGCTGAATAAATGTTTTATCAGTACTGATGCTTCCATACTTCAACTGTTCCATAGATTGGATAAAAGACAAGAGTATACTAATTTTAAAATCAATTCAAACACTTTATAATTGATTAACTAACAACAACAAGTACTCATTTCATCAAACTATCAAATCTTATTTATAGAATTCTAGTGACATTGCGTAAACATATAATTCATTAAATTCAACATGGAAACTCTTAGACTTCAGTAACAAAATAACCTGTTATAAATTCCACATTGTTTTACATATGGAATGAACACAAGAAATGCTGCCCACTAATGCAGTAGGTATAGTTTACTGCTTATTTGTGTAAACCATTAATGTTACATAACACTAGAATTCTGGAATGTTGAATCTACATCCTGTTTGTGCAGCACATAATAACCATCGACCAGTAATAACGAGACCAAGTGGAAATCAGGTACGCGACAACATGGACTGTGCGGTTTTCACATTTGAAATTCCATAGTTTTCCAGCCTGCAGAAAGGCGGAATCCACATCAAAGTCATGCAGAGATTTGACAATCAACCTAACAGTCCATTCATTGTTGTTACTACATGAAGCCAACATTAGACTTGCTAGAACTCTCGCAAAGAATTTTAGATCATCTCGAATGTTTCTCGTCACTCAGCAATTAATGAAATAAGAACATTATTACTGAAGTGTTTTATGGTCCAGATATCGATCTAATATGTTCGTGCGTCAACGCCTTTCTGGTCGCAAATTGGATTTTTAACAAGGTATTTTATTTTTATCCCACCGGGGCGGGCCGGGGGGGGAAAAAATAACAAATTTTTATGGTTGGTAGATAAATCGCAGACAGTCCAGTATCCTTGACTGATGTTTGATATAGTTGATTTGCGATCGTGTTTTGCCCCAGGCGGTGTTGTGTCGTACCACACAGACTTTGTTCAGACACTGCATTTTTAGAGCCTCGCCACAGATTAGGGTTTGCTTTTATTCAGCTTTGGCAATGTATTTTGTTGAAACTCATTTTACTGGGCATCGAGGATTTCCCTTTAAAAAAATAAAAACAACAAATGAACTTGCTAAGTATGAAAATAATATTCATGACAAATTATAGATAAAATCTAAGGAAAACAAGAGTGTAGTGGTTCACAAACCTGCTTTACATACATCCGGGCCTCGTTTTGTCGGGTTAATCTGCGATGATCCATCACCTCTGCTGATTCTTCTCCTCCCTTTGTTTATCATACATTACATTAACTCTTCCCTCAGGATCTGTGCCTAAGCTGAACAAATAAATAAAAATTCCTTAGATCTCTGGCCGCCGATTACAAAAATAATACACAAATTTCAAAAAAATGTCCTGTTTCAAACCGTCCCACAAGCAATGCTCAAAAGAGAAGTGTTTCCACTTTTCATACATTTTGTTCAGGTCTTCTTTGGAAATAGGCTGTCTTGTGTTTCACTTCAGAGGCCCCATCCCGTTTTCAGCTTTAACCAAACATGCTTTGAAAATCTTTCCGTTGCATGCTTTAAATAGCATCGATGACAAACTCAATGGATGCTCTCCTCAAAAATGCTTTTGAAGTCCAAATCTCAACGGTGCGATTAATGTTCTTATTGCATAGAAAGAACCGTGCAGTTTTCGAAGGTTCTGCATAGCAAACTTTCGTTTAATTTGGAACACCTCTCCGTTGGTCCGGTACTTTCTCCATTTCCTCAAACTGTTTCCTCCAGATTTCTCCGAACAAATAATCTCCAAAGATTTTCGTCTGCTACATCTCATTACTTTCTTGAGTGTTTTTCGCTATCTTTGGAATCCACAAGTGCCGCAATATCGAGCGTACGTTTAACGACTCGCTACCTCGTTCACTCTTGCTGCTTCCAGACTACATATTGTTGTAGGGAACTCTCAGTGTGCTAACGCTTGAAGATGCCATCAACCAATCAAATTACAGGAAATCAAAACTCTCGGCGTCTAAGCGTACGTTAAAATTAATTCGAACGGGGAATAGTAAAAACAAAACTTCCACCGGGGAATGAGTTTGTTATTCACGAACATATAGGAAACATTTAATGTGACAGAAGTTATAATAATTCTGCGCTATATTTTCCAGAAGAAATATTCAGAAACCCGAGCAACGATACCTTATTCTTCAATATTTCTTCCACGCCCGTTTTCCAATCGCCGTCCTGAAATTGGAGTTACGATGTCGAGAGACCGGACATACTTACTAGCCACAAGGTCTCCCTGTGACGACACTGCGATGGTTATATAATGATATTAATTTTACAATCACTGCAATCTTTTCTCCTTATATCTTCTTTCTTGAAATTGACTGTGATTTGCATGATTTTTGCAAATCTCAGTTGGATTCGGTTTTGAAGAGCACGTAACAACCCAAAGAAATGACGGTTCACAGTGGTCAGTATAGCCTGGATGCCCCTGCTCTGACTAAAAGCAGTCAGAGCCAGGTGGATTACAAAGGGTTCCATGTCATTCTTGATTGGTTAATACTTGCACTGCATCTATGGGAATAGGTGTTTTGAAAGAGTTTATCCATAGTAAATGCCCTGAACCGCGTATTTTTAAGATTAAATTAGTGCTAATAAACAGTTCAAAGCACTTTTAACTTCTACAATCCTAACAATGTCCACTTGATAACAGAGCAGTCCGCAACTAATAACATGTTAATAACATACGACGGAAATAACGACATTTGAAATACCGCTGCGCGAAGATCAGGGCAATTTAGCCCTGAATAGAATTGTTAGCCACTGGCTCTTGTGACGCGTTAGCTGGAGCATGGGACAGGGCAACCAGGATGAATGGTCATTACCAAATATGAAGCGATTTTGAGCAAAGGTTGAATGGCTGTTTCCATTTAAAGTAACCGAAATGATCAAAATTCATGTACTCATTTAGTACTAAAATTCTAGTTCATATGCCCTAGGAAATGCATTTAAACAATAAATTGTTCTCTTTATAAGGTATTCGCGGGTTATGAATTTTTTTCTGCAATGCTAAGTGTTCCTTCATCACCCAATAAACCCACTAAAGGAAGCATTTTATTGTTTTCAATGATAACTCTCAGTTCTATCTACAGGTATTTACACTATGTACACACTGCAATCTGACGTTTCAAAAGTATGATTTTCTATTTCAGATCTGAATATCAAACTTCAAGGCCAGCCAAAACCTCAGTTGTTGTCTAGCTCACTTCTCACCTTGCGACTTAATCTCCGTGTTGGCCCATTCCCTATCACCCGTTGTCCATATGTCTGTGAACGTTTCAACATTTGCCGGATTTTATCAGGACCACTCAGCAAATGGTCAACAAACTAGGACAAAGCTTTCTTGAGCGAGTGGCTATCAAGGCTTACACTCAAGGATAACATTTATCCTTTAAAAGACCCAATTTAAGCCAGCATCCTTTTAAAAATTTTACCCACATTCTGCGACGGAGATGCAAAACATATTGCAAAGAAGACAATAGTTCAGGACTTTGTCGATGGTAAGATGTGGCCAAAGTACGTCCTACTGACGTATTTTTCCCGAAGGGTTTTTTCGGGGAAATTTTTTGGGTTTGGATTAAGCAGTTAACTGCACGCGTATCAATCCCTTTCATCCACCGCAAAAAAAACGGAGATCATATGATTTCTCTTCTTAATTTTTAGTCAGAATAATCTATCCTGAACAAAATATTGGAAAAATCACGGTTGCAAACTTTTCGAAATGCAAATATAGCAACGATTCAAACTTTATTTGCCTTGATTACGATTGAGGACAATATAGAGTCCGAATAGACAAGGATAAATACACGTTGTTTTTAATTCTAGTAACAACCCCAGTTCCGCGTCTTCCATTCATTCGATAGAATTCCCGAATGTCTCTGTCAGACGATGCCAATCTTGCAGGGAACTAATATAGTCTTGGTAGCCCGAAGAAACAGCAATACAGTATCCCGCAGAGGACAAACCTTTTTCTTAAACAATAAAATTCTTCATCGAAAGAATTTAGCAATACTTTAGCCTAAATTGACGAAAGCTAGATTACTCAATGCAGTAAATGCAAACCTATACAAAAGGCACACATGCTAATTCACTTGCGTAAACACATCTGAGTAAATTGAAGGGAGGGTTCTACACTTGGCACGCCCTACAACCGGGATCGGGTCTGCGTAGATATCAGAACCCTCAGAAAGATGCTAACTCAGTGCGCTTCAAAATATACAGAATTCGCAAACGTATTTACAATTGGTCTGCTTGACCCGGTCTGTCTCGACCTGCGTCTATGGAAGGGTCGACCACTTGATCACCAGAGGCGAACCTTCTCACACCCACTGGTGTGAACCGACCGCCGAGGCTAACCAATTCCTCAAAGTACCAACACTCCGTTGCTACCCTATAGTTCACGGGATACCAACACCCTCTCCAGCCGTCTATAGGGATTACCAACACTCCGCCATATATCTATTAAGAATATCTACCGGGAGATACCAAACACTCCCCACTAAACAGTGTTTTCAACACCTTATTCAGCAGTTAGTTGACTACCGATGTACAGATCGTCACACTTATTCGAGCGTAGCGCCGATCACCGTACCACTGAGTGGATTTCCTCTCCAGGTATATTACACAAGTGTTTCGCTGTATTGTGTTTAAAAAAAATGTTCACACGGTGTACAGACAGATGTCGTAACAGAATACCGCTCTCCAAAAACAGCCTACTAACTTCACTGAGTATAGATATTGCAACTCTACAGAATATAAGTTCACTAGTGCTTTACGTCCATCCAATAGCCAAAGTAACTAAATTAAATGCTTACAAGTATACTGGGCCGTAATATATTCAAACCAAATTATACTAACGGATACACAACATGTTTATAATGATTATTTTTGTAAGCTGTGCAATCACTAAACAACCGATTAGGAAATTAATTATAATTATACATTTTACTTAATCAGCTAGTGTAAAAGAAAAATAACTCTTTAGAACATGTAAGGAACGAAAATTCTATTACAAAATGCATTCTCTTGGGCCACACCTACGTGTGTAAAATGAGAATCAATGCCTACTGTGCAGATTCATCCAGATCAGAAAGGGTTACCAAATTCCGATTGGGACAATCTTTAGCATTGGACATGGCAGTTGATTGTATAAAAAACGTAAACCTTTAGCAATATCAAAAAAGAATGCACCATTCTGAAAACTGTCCAGTTTTAGAAATGTCAGTACCGTAAGCTAACGTCCTCAAACTAGTCAAAACGTAAAATCTATTGAAGTAAAGTAATATTTTCAGATTTTAAGGCGTGGGTTACTACCGAACTACGTCATCCACTTGACGTACGTTTTTGTTTTTGATAATTTCGTCTGCGACTTAGCAATCAGTAATTCAGAAAGCGGTAATGGGTAGACAGTCGTGATACTTGGCGCTTCGAAATATGTACAAAGACAAGGTTTGTTAAATTTTAGACTCAAGCAAACTGACGTTATGAAGAAAGGAAAATTTCGACCGAAAGTAGATGTTACACCTGTTCTTGTGGAGATGCAGAGTGTACCGGTATAGTAAGTTGTGGCGCCAATTCCTCATATGTAACAAGTATTTAGCCTCTTATTAGAACCAAATACAGTTACTTTGCTATAATTATTTTAAAAGAAACATATTTCCCTTAAGTTTTTCAAGAAGTGAGTAATGGACCGATAAGGGGGATATACATGTTACATGTACAGAAGCTGTTACAAAGAAAAAAAAGCCAGTAAAGTATCGTTATTTTTTTATACATTTTCAAATGCAACAGATATAAATTCTAAACATTCTAAGAAGAAAAAATTGGTATGTTAAAACTATGAACTTACGAAAATATGAAACCAAAAAATATGTAATTTGTAATAATTGCAAATTTTCAATTTTGTAACACTTTCACCGACCAATTTCATCTTGTGACTTAATTGATGAAAGTAACACTAAAATATTTTTATTTTGTTTAACGTACTGTTGTGATAGGATAACCGATTATGATACTTATTTTGCTTTCCTATTGTGTTGATATTCTGCAAAATATTGATATTAGCCGTGAAATGGCTACAAATAGTAGAAGGAGTATTGTGTCTCTCTTCGAAGTCTAGTCAGGAAAAGTAAAACAGTCAAGGTGTGATATTTTGGCCTTTGAATCACTTCCGAGCCTATGGCTCTCCGTATAAGCCATAATGATCACGCGATTAGGACATGAACCAAGTCCCCACAAATGATTCCTAGCGCCTATTCTTGTCAGATGAGCAAGTTCACGAGAATAAAACTTTGATCGTGGCGTTGAACAAACGATTCGCTTTTGGAATTCTGAGTGTTCGTCTTTAATATTCTGTATCAATACTTGTCTTGAGAATTCATGTATCGACGAATGTCAAGAATTTCACGTTAACAATATATCCTCTGTAATTCCCCGTCAGGTATGCTGGGATGGCAAATAATCCACGGTGATCCAAGATTGTCTCACAATAATGAGATTATATGATCATTTACACGACGCTTGTATTAGAGACTACCTCCAATTTCCACAACAAATTCCGGTTACAACCGTAGGTCTCCTGATATAACTTTCAGACCTGCCTTGGAACTTACGCGCCTTGTGCGACGGCAACACATTATACCTCGTGACTGGACCCCTCCCTCAACGAAATCGTCTCCATCAGAAACGATCTGCCCCGTTCGTTACAAAAGCAAACATCGAGTACGGAAAAAACCCCAACAAATAAAAATATTAGGAAAGTGAACAGAAATTTCATCAGAACTGACTATAGACCTCAGACGACCCATTAAACGACAACGGAAGATAATTCTGTACAAACCATAATAAAGTCCCGGGGAAAAATGTCACGGATCAGTAAATCTCGACTAGCTGTCATATGATAATCTGATCGTGATATGGATTTTAATTTGTCTTTGAAATATGCTCACTATGAAAGATCTATGACAATCAACTTTCAAGTCTTGAAAGTAACTATTTTAAACCTACTTCACATAACAACTTCAAAACACCTTATCCCAATAATCTCACAGTTTTTAGTCAGGTTCAGCATAATAGAAATATAAAGCGTTTAACCTAAAACCCTATACACTTAATTTAAAACTATCCTGCCAGGCATAATGGTCGGTTATATCCTTCAGCCTCTTGTGGAGTAGTGTTCTTACATATGTAAAGTTGCGTACACATTAATTCAGTAGTCCAGATAGTGTGAGAGGACGCAATATAGTTTTTGAGAGAATTTATGTAAGTTCACTGGACAATATCACATACATAATATTCCAAGTCTATAAGTCCTTCCATATGAGGATGCCAGATTATAAGTAATCCCCGGGGGGGGGGGACTTAACTACATTATCTCGTATACGATAGATGAGGATCGTGCGCGCTGGAATTTAGGTAGCTTCTCTTCCAACTACAGAATATATGAACAAGGCTATAGAAAATCAGGATTGAAATATATGATAAAGCGTTAATGCTTTACCTAAAATTAGTCCCCTCGACGAAGTTACAACAGGGGACTTTAGGTTTAGCCACTCCGTCAGTCTGTCTGGTCCGTCAGTCGGTAATCAGTTCTTCCGCACTTTTTTTTCTCACTATACGCAAGATACTTTCATTTGCATATTTGCGGCATTGCTTTGCCACTACCCAAGTACAGATCAAGTTCGGAGTTTGTTTTGATCGAATTCATTTTTTCACTGAGTTTATGGCCCGTTGGACTTAGAAATTTCATAAATTAAAACTTTTCCGCACTTGTTTTCTCACTCTGTGCGCAGAGTATACATTTGAGATTTGGACATTGCTTGCCATACCCAGAGTTACAGATCAAGTTCGAGTTTTGCGCTCTTTGATCGATTCATTCACTGCAGTTATGTTCTTTGTTCCTATCCTGGCACTTTCACCATAAATATGTATAGCACACACATAAAATGCATTACCAAATTTTTGCAGTCCAGTAGGTTTGTAATCTGATGGGGTTAACTATGTATTGTCTATGCTAAATAACACCAAGAGATTGCTTGATTTAATCCTATTAATGAAATGACCTTCTTAATTGTGATTCTCACTTTGGATAGTTCCTTCCTCTAATAAAACCGCATCATTAACGTTCAAAATGAAAAGTTGAAGTAACAATAATCATAAACAAAGCTAAATATCATCTCGCGGTAGCCGATTATTTAGCAACGACACGACTGCTAGCTATTTAATTGTTATATACACATAAATAATTCATAACAATAAAATAGTTTTCATTGATATATAGTTGAAGTAACTAATGGAAATATAAAATAACACTTATCAAATAAAAAATTAATAATCTTATTTGTTATCCAACTGCTCCGTGTCGTCCTTCTAAATACGGGTACCTTTAATCACCATATACATCTCATTATAATATAGCCTTTGTCATCCAACAACCGTTTCAGTAAAGAACCAGCACGTTTCCAATAGCTAATAATTATTCCAATCAGGGGCTTAAGTACCAGAACTAATGTAACTAATGCACTTATATATTAACGGAACAAAGCTACTAAATCTGCAATATAAACACCAAAGTAGGTAAATTGATTATGCTGATACTACATTCGATTTGACCTCAAACTTAGACTCAAAAGCTTCATATATTCTCCCTGTAACCACCTCCTATTCATAATTACTTAACCATAATATGTAAAGTCTTCTTCTTGGCCAAAATACCAAATAGCTGAGATTAAACAACAATTATATTCAACCTTGATAAGATTGTTACAATTTAGCCAAGTACGACCGGCTAGCATGCAAAATTCTCGAGAATAAAGTAAACTCAAACGGGTGAAAAATTCATGAAGTTTCATCAACTAATATGTGGTAGACTCCAAAAAGTTTCATCTACTTCTGTTCGAAAATTCTATCGATCACTAATACATAAGTAATTGTATAAATGTGTATTAAAAAAAGAACGAAATGTACCGCGCACCCATGGAGGTGTCCCACAATAAACCACCTATAATCAAATAAAACAACGCCAAGCCGGAGTAATAAACGAGCCTGTCTTATTAATCACAAGGCTATATTTACTAGAAAACACGTTAACATACGACTTCAACAAAAGCGGGGCTGACATGTGTGGACCAAAAAGAGTCCGGAACGATAAATCATCCAATTTTAAGCAAGATTTCCGAGTGAACGGCCAACAGCCGCGTTGCTCGTATCTGTAACACCGCGCAAATGTCCTGCAATTTAGTCCCCTCACAGTCGAAGAGCAGTCGCTCCACCCGCACCACCGTGTAAAATAGTAATAGAACAGTCACGTGCATCTTTAGAATGTTGTGGATTTGACATAGTGTCCTTGTAAACTGCTCGTAAATGAATAGATACACGTAAATCCCCTTACTGGAATGTTATGTGTGAACAGTGACTAATTTCGAACGACAGTTACCTGCAAAACTGAATATTTAAAACCTATCTATTCCATTCTCACCAATTAGCCGTTACATGAAAATTACAAACCCCTCTTGAATATGCGGCGTGCTTGTGAAGATCCGAACTTAGCTTAATTCACCCTTGTTTCTATTGCCAGTTCATAATTATTTGAATTCAACTCCGTCGCCAAATGTGTAAGAAATAGCTGAGTCAACAGAGATGTGCAGTAACACTTTATTACCACGCAGCTTTTGAGGCAATCGTGTGAAATCAAAATCCCTTCTATCAAAAGGCTGACCAAAATACAAATTGTTCGCAAATAAAAAAAGGTGGCCAATCAAAATAACTGCGAATGTACTGTAACGAATAGCTCAGAATATACACAGTGCCTGTATAACCCTGTCGAAGACACTCACATGATCTGTAATTCTATATTAGTATTCTATAATCATGATTATAATATCGAACAAATTATTACAGTAAAGAAAAAAACACATATTCCCTGAGATAAGTTGAATTACAAGATTATCTAAAACTCGAACCTAAAATGGACCAAAAGTGTAACCAAACCACCCAAATGTGGAGAGAAGATACTTAAAGAGTGTATAGTAATCATCCACGAGTATTATAAGTCTTATATACCCTGAAGCACTTATTAAGTTCATTAACTTAGCTAATTGGTATATCTCGAGTTTACAATGTAGAATAATATACAATATACCATCGTAAATTCAATAAACATATAATAATACAAAAAAAAATTTAAACTCTTGATCCCAATCAGAGAATACAAATTCTAGCATTCCCCTAATTATCTTTAAGCGCCGCCCATCCTCCGTTATATTGCACTAAAAATACACGATACCTGTCAGTTTACCATTTTTGTACAATTCTAACCCTCAATTTCTCAACATGAGAAAGATCCTTCCCAATTCTAATAACTAACTAGATGACCTAATGAGAGCGTCTAAGAAATCAAAATAAGTATCCAAAAGGTCTTGGCCATCCGATTTCCGTGTCATCTAAATGGAGGATCTATGAGCTACCCAACTTCCAATACCTTATGAAAATTCAAAATTGGTTCATTCCAAATACTCTTGGATATAGATCAAAACTATCGCCTGCATTATCTACAGCCATGAACAAGTTGCCAAACCTTTAGACCAATACTGAAGTGAGTACTAAGTTGTCAATTCCAACTGTACAAATGATATTAATAGGATTACCAAAACCTGCGATTGAACAAAATATTATTTATATCCACTTCTTGCATTTCGTGAATCGCACAAGCATTACCTAAGTAATGCTAATGATCATAAACGAGATCCCTCTATTACCCGCCTCCGAAAGTCAAAGACCACTTCACAATACATTACACTCCCCAATACATACAAGTAAGTAGCATAGATACAACAATTTACTGCTCAGCTAACCATAAATCGCCCTCTGCTTGCCGCTCGAGAGTTTGGTTCGGTGTGTGAGATACGCATATCCATATTTCATACAGTACGCATCGTTTCGATATACTGAATACAATCAAATGATGAACACACATGTTCATAGAATCGTAAAAATGGATTTAACTGTTACAATTGTATAGCATTGATTTCATACTGAGAGCCTTTTGTGTAACAAAGATAGAAACCAGGTCAAAAACAAACTATAAGTAGTATTAGACATAATCGTGGACCAAAACATGTATCCGAAAGTCTCACCATTTGAGAAATCTATGTTAAGCAAAAGACCAGAAAAGTTAATCATCTCTCACGTCGTAACTCGATGATATCTCATATGCAATTGGCGCTCACACAGTAATACCATGTGGAGATATGTCAGTATGAGATTTACCTATTGTGTCCGGACGACTAACTCAAGTACCCCGAATATCAGCACAGAACGCTAGAGCCACCGCCGCGCGTGTATATAACTAACGTAAGAGTAGAAGCCTCTCGGAATATAAGTTAATTTTCATAGTCCCATGCTATATTAACAATGTTTAACCAAGAAATGTATTTCACACAAAATTATATATCTTGTATGCTGATATAGCTGCTTCAAACTCATCAAATTATAAAAAGAATCATAGCTATTCCAAGAATGAACCAGCAGACATTGACCCTGCGGAATGAATCCTAAATACTAAGCCGCAAGCCACTTACGTTCAATCTTTCCAATAAACGATCGAAAAACGAGAGAAGATTAATAATTATGATACCCGAACGAGACTTAAAGCTATGCAGTTAATCTTAATATAGCGTAAAATCTACTGCAAGTATATTCTGGAAGCTAGAATAAATAAGGCTCAATTTTGGCCATATCACTTTTCGTCTTCTTTAATGTGAATGTCTGATTAAGCACTAATAGTCGGCTTGTCCCACGCAGAGATATGGAGTGACTCCCTAGTTTTGCAATCCTAGACCCACACGAACATAGTATGCGAGATTACTCTATGACTAAGGTATGTTACACACATAAGAGCTGTAATCTTACTTCATTAGGTCAGAAACTTCTTCGAGAAAGATCGGGCAACTCATTTACTGTAGCAGCAACCGGCTAATTGGAAATAGTATTAAGACTATGCTTCAATCATAAATGTCGTATCTAGAGAGCAGCTCAAGATAACACGATCGTCAATCTAGAACCGAATATCCGTATCATATGTAAGTATACCTTCTCCATCGCCATTTCAATGAAAAAAGGTACGTATGTCCATAATAGCATTAGTATAAAATCAATTATTGGCCACCGTAAACGTCGAAGCCAAACCGGTGCCCAGAACATAGTTGAAATCAGATAAAAAACGATAATCTAAGAAGACAACCAAATAGAACTGACTTGCCGAGGAAGCAACCACTATAAATTAATTACTATTTACCAGGAAATAACGACCTACTATCATGACCTCGGATGATGCACACATTATACATGTCAAAAACCTATATAGTAAAAATCGACCTTAAGCCTTATAATAGTTTCTATTCTGTAATTTGAGATGAGAACATAATAAACAGTTCGGATCTTGAACCCATCGCATTCCTGGTGCAAGCAAGAATTGTTTCCTCATGATCATGCCATATCACTTCTACGTGCAGGCACATAGACTATGCAACAAGCCTCTCCTTTTTTAACCAGTAGATCATATCCGGACACCGAAGAGGGGAGAAGATTGGTAGACAACCATCTGTACTATTTTATTCATGATAATGCTCATAAAACCCATATTTTCTTTTATCTCTAGGTCCATTTATATAGAGCATCTATACGTGAAAACAATCAAAAAACAAACTATGCGCTTCAAAAGCAGAGTTTTGATTATAATATGTCGAAGCATGAATGAGACGTTTGAGCTAAGTAATACGAGTAATGAATGAATAATGAGAACGAGCGTATGGGTATATTTATAACTCAATTCTCATGGTCATTGTATCTTAGGATTTATACCTGACAAGCATCAAGCATCCAAAATTCAATATATGAATAATTAGCATAATGTCGATGCCAGCGTAAACAGTGAAAAATAGCATTTGAGCCACTTCTCTTAGAATTCATACAAACACTCACTGCAACTCCATCACTATAAACCTTCTCTCTCAAAATACTTAGCTTCCTATATCAGAGACGTCCCTCATATGGGACTGTTTAGCAATGGTCTCCATTATTTGACTGAAGCTTCTGGACAATTTTTCCTCTCTCTCACACCCAAAACAGTCTAACGGAATCGTCGTGTAGTAAAGCAATTATTAAGTAATGTGTTTTTTGAAAGAGAAGGTTTTGAGTGATGAGTTCAATGTGTGTAGAGTTTATTTATGAATTTAACAGAAGGGTTGGTCCAAAGTTTATATTCCCTAAGAGGACGTTTTGAAATATCGAGTATATTCTTGAATTTAGGAATGCCATTGACTCTGATCAAAAAGTTATATCCTTAAGATTAACAAATTCGTATGAATGGTTCCATAAGTATAACAGCGATGGTATTATATCTATAACCGAACAGCAATACCAAGCACATTTTCCTAGCTAATAATAAAATCTGCTTACATCGAAAGCGATGATTTGTAATCAAAGAAGCCGATTAAATTTGGGATGGAAGCAACCTAAATTAGAAAATGGTTATTGATAATCAGAATGAAATATACCCAAAGAGACAGATCTCCACCTACAATTCCTCATACTGTCGATTCTAGTTTATATCTACCTGCGATAAAAGGAGGCTTTATATAGATCTGAGAGAAGTGAAAATAAGCATGTATGAAACAATCTTAGTGAAATAGTGACGATTTCTACGATATGCTCTTATGTATACAAACTAAAACTAGCTTGGATGTTTACAATTTGACATAAACATGCATGCATATATCATCATAGTATAGAAATATTTTTCCCTGACCAAATAAAAAAATATTTATAGGCGTTTTCCCTGGAGTTTGGTCCAAGTGTCAACTACTAAATCGTGGTTTTTCGTTTCTAACTGTTTTGCGCGCCTCTATAGAGCATCACAATCTGCGCCCCCATATATTTTTACTAAAGGATACTCGCGTCTCTTCTAGGTCCAGAAAGGCGGGCGTGGCCTTGAGATAAAGGTTACACATGTTTATGTATATAGACGATGGGTTTTGGAAGTTGTACATAGTAAATTATGATAGGAAATACGGAAGGCATGCAAAAGTATCCAAAGAGGTACAGTACTGGACTTAGTGTTCAAAGTTTCGTGCCTAAAAGTAGCAGAAATTCATATAAGTGGACCCTAAGGTGTCAGATAATTGAATATAAACTTCGGTTGTTTTGGATTTGCAGTAAGAATTAGAGAAATATTTCAGTTATTGGCTGCGAGCATCGTTTATTTAAAAGATTCAAAGGACAATTACACAAAAATGAGCATTAATTATGATCCAGAATCGCAGAGTTAGGTATTAAGACGATAGAGCAAGTCTCGTTGGACAAAATTATATCTAATGATCTGTTGTGAAATTGGAAGAAATGACTAAGGGTTTAGTATTTAACGATTGCGAGCATGCTCATCCACTGGACCAGAATACCAATGATATATTAATTCATGAGGAGAGCAAACAACAGATAAGATTTGGAAAACATCTTAATAAAGATATGTATAAATAGGCAGGATATGAAAACTTAAAACGTGGTCTACCATAAGTCAGTCAGTAATATACAGATCGGCAAGCGTCCAGCTGGTTCATGGCAGTGTTATTGGCGTAGACGGGACAGTGCCCAGCATAAATAGTCTCATCGCGTCTTGTTACTGGGGGGGGGGTGTGGTGTGGGAAACCTGAAAGAATCCCATGAGTTCCACTGTGAGTGAGAGTTCTTCCCGGTCATTTGTACAATTTCTCACAAAGGTGAGAAAAGCCAATGACTCCAAAGTACGTAGGCGTTCAGATAATGTAATGTTGTACCATTGTTCAAAATGGTAGATTGAAAAAGTAAAGTTACAAGATCTTGGGCGGAGTGAACATTTCACGATATTGTATCTAGATACAAGAAATTGGTAATTGAAATTGCAGATGGATACCAAACGAGAACTCAGACGAATACAAGCGCGAATATATTTTGAGCAGAATTGTTGATTATGTATGATTGGACTGGATATAGTGAAAAGTTCGTGCTTGCAACCTTCCCCTCACTGTCGGGAAGGCGAGGTCCGTTATGACATTGATTTAATTTGCTTGCGATTACAAAGCCAAAAGTAGATTAACTTTTGTTCCAGTGTTGGTTTGACATTACCTCTTTACAATTAGCCCAAGTTTGAGTCTCTGGTCATTACTATCTGAAGATGATCGTCTAAGGTTAGAATGCGATGTGATGGTACCGCCATTTTTATCATTATTCTGCAAGAGAATCTTAAAGGCGAGAAACTATCATTATATAGAATGCACAAAATAGGTTGAACGAGTTAGTAGTTCCGATAATGTACGGGAATTGCTATCAGGCCCTTTTGAGTCTAATTTTGATATCAGACGTTGTATAGTGTACTATATTTGGTAGATTAGTCAGAATAACGATCACAGTATAGTAAAAGTGTAGTTTTACACATAGACCGAACACACCAGGGTTTAATGAATTCGCCGGTTGTCCGGTAAACTCGGTGGGAGTCTGGTTATTTTGGTTATAGAGGATCGTAATACGAGTTCGACTGCTAGCATTTGTTTTATGATTTACAAAGTTTAAATTTGAATACTCCATATTTTCGCGCAATTCGAGCGAATCTGTGTCTATATTTAATTGTAGGAGTATAACCCCAATGAAGTCTACACTATTGAGCATATATGGTTAAGTAAATTATATCGTGAGACTGCATTTGAAATCGTTCCACATTTCTATTGTTGTTGAGTTTGCCATTGGCGAAGTTCTTGATTTTATATCAACTTTACAGGAATTGTGTGGGGTTTTGTCTGATATAATGTGTTCTAGTTCTTATCTATGTATATATAGAGAGTACGATGGTAGATTTCCGACCCCAGGATTACTCATGCCGCACACTTAGTGTATATCTGAACGACAGCATAGTACAATAAGATTCAACCCTATTTATTGGCAATTGATTTATTGCTTGCAAAAATTTGTATTCTCAAGGCGTTTGAGAAAGGAGATTTTGAATTCTATAACCCTCATCATAAGCTTGGCCGTGAAAATGAAGCAGTGAACTTGAAACATGATCCTGGACTCATTTCTACACATCACAGAAGCGGAATTTTCGAACCAACTAAAATAAGTGGCCACAGTAGAGACACAAGGGATTGAGCTAAGAATCCAAGACCGAAATCTACAAAGTGTTAGATTCTGTATTTTGTAAGCAATCATTTCCAGAATGATGGAAATATAATGGTTATCTAGATTTGTGCGTAATCAGTGAAATAGCCCTCCAGTACACCAGAGTATTACGCTACTGTCGAATTATTCAATCGAGAAGCAGATTTACAGGTAATTAGTAAACAACATCAAGGGAATCACAGCCACTTCTATACTTACTTGTCTGGCCGATGGTGCATCCCTGCCTTACGAATCGTATTACGTGAGCAGGAATTCCGGACAGGATTTGTCAAATTAGAATCGCTTGATTATGGACGTTCGAAATCATCGCTACGAAAATGGATCATTGTCATAGACGCTTTTGTGAACGCTCTATAAAGATATTGTTTCTAAGAGACACATTGGATTATATCCTATCTAGTGCTTGTATTATGCACTGTTATAGTGAATGTTATAATAGTAGGTCCATTCTGGTATTTATTAACATATAATCTATGAGAGTTGTGATTCTAGTGTATTTAACAATTACATTGTACAGATAATGAGACTATCAGTTTCCCGTTAGTTTAATCTTTATCACAGCTGGCTATGCCGACTTGTTCCAGTATCTAGCTTAAATATCCAACACAAGATTGTAAATAACGTTGTTAATTATGAATATCATTCATAAACTCATCATCCATTGTAAAGATATATGAATTGGGTTTAAAGGGAGAGATGATATTAAATGTGGAGTATTCAACCTTTCGTTGATCGTGACTGTTAGAATTGATCAGAAACAAATTTCTACTTCGGTGTAATAATGAATAACTTGTCGGCGGAATATAAACGTTATCATTCGTAATTACCCCTGTTATGCCACGTGGTTCTTCTAGATAACCGGTAATGTGATTAGCATGGCAAATAAAGAGATGTACTAGGTGCTTAAAGAATATCCCAGTTTCGATTAGTATTCGACACTGCCAGGCAGCGCAGTAACGTCCGTAACAAAAGTTAAATTTATATGGATATCGTTTTGGTATAATTTTAATTAAACAACAAAACTATTCCACCGATATACTTTACTGTTATTTAATTATGTGCTAACATATAGAGATTAGCCTGACACGACGCTCGTCCGCTGCCTCCATTCCACAACAAATGTGTTGTTATATATATTCATAGTAATTCAACTGATTCTCCCATTTGGAAACAGTATCAAAATAGCTCGTTTAAATGGAGAACTTACTCAAAGACTGGAAATCAAATATGAGCAAGGTCCCAATCAGAGTTATTTACCCTTAAACAAAAGCTTATAATTCTCGAGAGATATTGTTTTCATAGCCAATTGTTTAAATACATAGGCCTTCCATCGAATTTAACAAAGCCATCTGAGACTGCAACAATACTTTTGCAATGTGATGCCATATGGCCGTTAGGCTATAATCGACCATTTATGGTAAATTCTCAGGGATAGGCGACATAAGGACCATAACTTCAGTGAAAAATGAATCGATCAAAACCAAAACTCGAAATACTTGGATCCTGTAACTTGGTTATGGCAACAGCAATGTACATTTAAATATCAAGATGAATAATCTGCACAAGCAGTGAGAACACAAATGCGGATAAATTTATAATTTATGAAATTCCTCTTAAGATCCCAAGAGCACATAAACTCAGTGAAAAAATGAATCGATCAAAACCAAACTCTCACATTGATCTGAAACTTGGTAGGCACAAGCAAACGCACCCCAAATATCAATATGAAAATATCTGCGATAGTGAGAAAAAAAGTTGCTGGTGTGTGGAAAAATGATTACCGGACTGACAGGACCAGACAGACGGACGTAGTCAAACCTAGAAGGTCCACTTTGAACTTCTCCACTGGTAAGGGGACTTAATTAGTGTAAACCATTAACCTATCATATATTTCAATCCTAGAATTCTATACCTTGTACATAATATTCTGTAGTGGAAGAAGCCTACCTCCAATTCCAGCGCACGTCGCCGGGATGAACTATCGTATTTTACGGTTATGTAGTAACGATCCCCCCCCCCCCGGGGATTTACTTATATTCAGGCATCCATATGAAGACTGTATAGACTTGATATGATGTATGTGATTTGTCCAGTGACTACACAAATCTCTCCAAAATATACGTCCTTCTCACCACTACCTGTGTGTATCTATAATATGTAGAACGTTTACAATGTAAAAACAGGCCTTACTTCACAAGAGACTGTACAGAGACACGATAACCGTAGGCCAATGGAAGCGAGGTTCAGGTATTTAAATTTAAGGTTAGGGTTTTAGAGTTAAAGTTAACTTATATTTTAGTCATTAACTTTACTGACTAAATCTGGGATTTTATTGGATAAGTGTTTAAGTGTATGCAGATCAGTTTGAAAATCAGTTACTTAAGATTGAAGTTTTGATTAATTATAATAACATAACTTATCAAACTCTCTGAACATCCTCATCAAACAGTGGAAAATTAAATATATCCATTAATCGAAAAACAAAATCAAAATTAGAACTCAACATATCAGAATTATGTTATCCTTCTGTGGCTCTCTGTTCTCCCGACTTTTTCGGTCTAATTTGTGTGACAGAATATTACTGGCCTCACGGTTGTATCTCACTCCAGTTGTGATTCCTGATTGTGTTGCATGAACTACGTTCTAAAAAGAAATTTCGTCACAATTTACCAAATACAATTTCTATTTTTTTTTCTCCAGATACCGATGATGGCTCCAACCTGTCGTAACATCAGCGCCAAGAGTACCCGTCTCCGTCGAGAACATTATTCGTCTGCTATCATTGGAATGGTGTCCGATTAGCTACAGGATACTGGTTCCACGCTCTCACAAGTGGCCGGTCAATTCCAAGGCTAGCAGTCAGGAAAGCTCATTATGCAGACGAGACAAAAAGGTATCATGTTATACGGAATTCTCGTGGAAATTGGAGGTATTCCTAAGACAAAACGTGTGTAAGAATGCATAATAATATCTCATTCATCTGTAGACCGAGCAATCTCATTCACCGTGGAGTTACCAGTGTTGCATCATAATCCGAAAACATACCAGGTAATATACCAGAGAAAGAATTTTAAACCGAAACAAAATCTGAACACTACAGATCGAATATCATCAATTCCTAGCAAGTCATGATAGCAATTATAAAAAACAATCTTTCAATCACAAGACAATCGTTTTTCGAACGCTCCCTCCAAAGTTATATATCTGTCGATATAGTCCATCTGACAAAGAATAACAGGCGCATTAGACATTATGTGACCTTGGTCATTTTACTAATCGCAAAAGTGGATATTATGTGCTAAGTCACGGAGACAATGGCCCTACGGAAGTGATCCCAAAAAGGCCAAAAAATACAACAGGCCAATTGTACTTTGATTTACTTAAATTAACTGACTAGAATATCGAGAAAGACACATACTCCACTATCTAACTCAGTACTAAAATTCTCACCCCTCATAATCAAATTAAATTTTTCGCAGATAATCATACACACAATAGGAAAGCGCAAAATAAGCTCATAAATCGGTAATTTATCATCGACAAAATAGTTATTTACATAATAAAGTATAGTGTATCTTTCATCATATATAAGTCACCAAAGATGAAAATTGGTTGGTGTAAGAAAGTCGTACCAAAATGACAATTTGAATTATACCACAAAATTACATATTTTGGTCATATTTTCGTAATGTCATGTTTAAACTACCAATTTATTTTCTTTCATTTAGAATGTTAAATTCTCCATATCTGTTCGCATTTGAAAAGTATTAAAAAAAACATACTTTACTGCACCATCATGGTTTCCTTTTTTTTCATGTTTACCCAGCCTTGAACTAGATACAATGCTACACAGTGTATACCCACCTGTTTAATCCGGCTCAATCACTTACTAACACTCATTCCGAAAACTTAAGGAAAGTACTGTTTCTTAAAACTAATATAAGCCCATTAGAATATAGTATTACTGTCACTTTTGTTCCGTAAAAGAGCAAATATCTTGTTAACATATGAGCAACCCTTAGCCGCGCACAACTACCTTAAACCCTGATCTTGCTTCAGTGGTCGTCGCACTGTCCAACTAATAAATTCCCATTCTCTCACTCATGACGGCCTTATGCACTCTCACACAATAATCCTCTTATTCGCGCGAGATAAGTGTGCTCCATCAGTGGTATTCTCCCAATCGTAACATCTTGGCGTGTGCCGGTCGCAAATTTTTCCCGTTATATCAATAACAATTCAGTTGGTGGCTTGAGTCTAAAAACTTTAACCCTACTACTTGTCTTTAACATAATCCTTTCCGTAGCGCCAAGAGTATCACGAACTTCTACCATGTACCCGCTTTTCTCTGATATTATACTGGATTGTGTTGCTGGAATCGCGAACGAAATATCAAAAAAACAAAAAACGGTACGTCTAAGTGATAACGAATTTGGTAAGGTTCGAGTGAGTAGCTCCGAACACTTAATCTTGAAAATATTACTTAACTTCATTGATTATTACGTTGTGATAGTTTTGAGGACGTTAGCTTACGTACGAGGGATTTACAATAAAACTGAAAGTTTTAATGGAGAGTGTGCATTCTTTTGATATGCTAAGTTTAGTTATTTATTGACAATCCCACATGCCATGTGCAAATTGCAAGATTGTTCCATCGAACTTTAACAGGGTAACCATTTCCTGATCTGTGGAATGAATCGCACCAGTTAGGACATTGTTCTCATTACACCGTAGGTCCTGTACAAGGGAGATAGCCATTTTGTAAGATAGAATTTTTCGTTCCTTACATTTCTCAAAAAGAGTTTAATTTCTTACAAGGTCTAAGACGTGGAAGCAAGACAACTCGAGACCCCCATAAACATTTATACGGTGAAAATATTGACATGTACCGAAAACACGGAAATTTAGAAAATAGTGACATATCAAATGCCCCAGCTTATCAAATTCCTGGATACCTGTATGTATTTTGTCCCCTCCCTCTATTAACATAACTATATATTAATTTTACTTGACTATATTTTGTATATTGTATTTATGTACCTCGTGTACCATTGTGAATAGTTTGATTGAATAATATTTTGAGTGAATAAATGAATTGGAATAATATCTCTCAAAAGACAAAAAAACTTTGATGGGATCAATGTTACGGTTAAAGAGAATATGTAGCAGAGAATGAAATCAGGGATGGACACACAAGCTACTGATACGACGTAGGGCACCCTAGTTTTTAAACTGTTCACATGAAAGCAGTCTTTGATAGAGCAGATCAAGCCTTATTTGAAAAAGGAAAGGAGGTTAAAACCTTTGTGGGGTATTTAAAAATTGGGACGTTAATGGGAATACTAGCGATATCTTTTGCAGGAGGGTTCCTACTTTTGTAAGAAATAATAGTCCATCGGAATATATTGTTGTCGGCCACGATAGATAGGAAAAGGAATGGGTCGGTAATATGACTATAAATATTTCTAAAAGCAATATTTAGCTGTGGTTTGCTGCTCATTCCTTTCATTTGAAAAAGGCTATCACAACTTCATTCAAA
>CAJDSM010041859.1:5000-13437 GCA_903981925.1 Ostrea lurida | reverse complement strand
TAGATGACCAATAGACATTTTGGTTTAATCTGAAGAAGTATGTCTCTTTTCCCATTATATTGTGCCCCGCGGGGTGTATTAGTCCCGAAAAATAGTTATAGTTTTGAATTTTACCGCCATATAAGGAGATCGCGTGACTGACATTTATCCTCCTTCCATTTATAGAACTATCGCGTTGTAGACACGTCGTCTTTTGAGGTTTATTTCTCGCTTGACCGGGCAAATTTAATATGTGGTTCGCATTTTATTTGATTTCCCAGTGTAATAAAATTCAAAAGATACTGATTATGCTACTTTAAAATTAGTACATGTATAGGATATAACGTAAGGTAGGGCAGTAGGCGCTTCATAAATGATCGCGATTTACAGGTCAGTCAACCCAATGTGACTCATAATTATTGTATTTCAGGAGACGGGTGACTTTTTGTTGTGCTTATAAAAACAATAATGACCGTAATTCTGTACCACGGCCTACGTTCTGAAATAATAAGTTTCATTATATCTATCCAAACCACCATTACTATTTTAAAATCTCAATAATGATGTTTACATGTAGTTAATCAATATTTTGGTAGCAGGGGGCAGTTTGCACTATATATCAAAAAATTGATACCGAATAAGATTTATATATAGGCCCTTTCAACTTCTTTAAAACTGGAAATATCCCATTTTTGAAGTGATATTACATGTGTAAAAATGTGTAAAATAATTTTATGATGTGTGTCAAGTGTAGCTGAGTGCATATTTATGCAACATATATTTGCGTATTTGGTTCCGGTCTTTGGCGCTGCATTGCTTAGCTCATCAAATCTTTAATTACATGTTTCGGATTTCCTACATTTCGGTATGAGCATCACAGAAGAGACATATTGTGTCGAAATGCGCACCTGGTGCATTAAAACTGGTACCATACAAGATTAACATATAGGAGTCACCATCATTCCTAGCATATAGATGGGTACAAATACAAAGCTAAGACATGCGGTCAGTTGCTTACGAATTTCAGGTGAAAACATGCATGGTCCAGAAAATGGTCTGTAGCTCAGAGGGAATGCCCAAGATGAAAGGTTGATTTTTATGTTCTTGATTGTGTCCAGCATCTATATCCACTTATATGGTACCCGGATGGGGTTTGGATTTAGCCTAAATGAGAGAAATTAAAGCAAGAAAGGGGCACCTGCTCAGAGTATATTTTGTACACCAGTAAGTATGGATTGCATATAATTTAGGGTCATAATTTATTAACAACACCAAAATATGAAATACAAGTATTGGCAATCTACAATAATCAAACTTTAAAAATGCTTACTACATCCCCGCATGCTTCAGAACAAAAAAAAATNTTAACAACACCAATATGAAATACAAGTATTGGCTTAAAATGGAAATCAATCTACAATAATCAAACTTTAAAAATGCATACTCCTTCCCCACATGCTTCAGAACAAAACAAAAAAATATCACCTGCCATCTTCGATGAAATCATAATATGGTATACGGAATCTTAACTCGAACCTTTTATTTTTCGATCGAAACAATTATTGTTATATTCCAAGTGATCAGAGTTTGTGGTTTTATTTTTTCTTTGACGCACGATGTGTTTTATTTATTTATTACCTCCTTTAAGTTCTCTATTAGCAACTTCATACAAAAACTAAGGGTCATATCGCTTCGAAAATTGGTACACAGATCGATGTATCTTGGTCTAAGGGGAATACCCCCCCCCCCCCATTAAATTTATGTGGTGATACGGATCAGAATGCTGAAACAAGACTTTTATGTTACTTCAGGGAAAACTAATGGTGAGATTGCTTTGACAATTGGTACTTAGATGTAACTTGGTCTATGGAGATCCCCCATTTAATTTTGGTTATGATCCGGATCAAGAAATCTTTAATTTACCCTTAGCGGAGGTACATTGTATGTAATCTCTGATTGCTCTTGTTTATTTATTAATTTGATTATTGTTTCTAGGTCACCTGAGCCGAAAGCTCATGTGAGCTTTACTGGTCAAATTGTTTATGTCTGTCGGCGTCGTAGTAAACTTTTCATACTTTCATCTTCTCCAGAAACACTGGGCAAAACTTGGTGCAAATCATCCTTGGTTGGAAGAGATTCAAGTTCGTTTAAATGAAGAGTCATGCCTCCTTCAGATGTCAAATGGGAGATAATCACAAAAAATGCAAATAAAATAAAATAGGTGTGGCCATTTAACAATGTTCATGACCATGATTAAAAATCCTCAAAAGAATACAGAATTGAGAAAAGAGCAAACAGCGAAACACCGTAAACAAGGACTGCCATGCACATTGATATCATCTCTCCTGTCACTAGACTAATGGTTGCCATCAATGCCCAATGAATAACAGATCATGTCTACTTTCGGATTACTAGTCCGATGGACATAAAGCAGCATTGCTATTTGCTTGCCCGACCTCTAAAATCGGTAGCCCTGGGCGTTGGTAATTGCACATCCCTTTGACTTCGCAAGAATTACTTTATTAAGCTAGAAATTTACATAAAAGCTTTCTGATATAGCGTTTTACAAGACAACATATAAACAAAATCTCTAAAACGCTACTTCTCAAGCACCAATGGCCCACGAGAGTAGATGCAAATTTGTTCAGATCATTGGCCTCGTGGGGATAGAATGTGGCCACAATGGGGGATCAAAGTTTTTACATACAGATATATAAGAAACTCGTCTTCTCCAGAACCGCTAGGCCAATTTCAATCAAACTTTATATATCCAATAATAAACCACTTTTGGGTCTAGGGCTTTCAACTTTATTTAAATGAAGGGTCATGCTCTTTGCAAAGGGGAAAATAGTTTGGTGGTATCATTTATTTTTTAAATTCTCAAGAACCACTGGACCAGAAAAGCTGAAATTTACATGAAAGTTTCCTGACATAGTGGAAATTAAATTTTGTTAAAATCATGACCACAATAAAAGATGAAAGTTTTACATGCGAATGTATAAAGGAAAATATTCTTTTCGAGAACCAATGGTCCGTAAGTGTAAGCTTCTTGATACCTCAAGTGCACTCAACGGAACTGGTCCACGAAGGATGAAGGCCCTGTGAAATGGTTAAAAAATAAAGAAAGAAATATAAGAATTTGCTTTATTTCACCACATTTTAGGTGAAATGTACAAATTTCATGTAGAGAAAGATTTAAACCAATTTTATATTTTGTAAGATTATTAAACATGGTGTCAGGAATGTTAGATTGCTGATACATAATGTAACGTATTCCTGGTCCAGCACCGTGCTCTATATATTTAATTTGGACATTTTATCACAATAATGTGGTGATTCTAAACAAATTCATGTACATGCTGTTTGGGACAGTAGATCTTTCTTTGTGTGTGTGTGTGTGTGTGTGTGATCTTTTTCTGTAAATATGCAGTTGATCTTAGATACATGTACACCAATGCAAAACTCCCAAGAATTTTATCACTCTAATAAACTATCATACATAGAGTTCCATTTGGGCAAAAAATAATTTTGAATCTTCACTTTGATTTTGACCATTTCACAGGCCGCTGATTTTCACCCTTTGTGGGCCTATTCCCTTGTTCAGATTATGGCCTCCGGGCGTAGGATGGGCCACATTAGGAGATCAAAGTTTTATATGCTGATGTATAGGAAACTTTTATTACATGAAATATACCCTGTGCGCCATAATAGGAATCGCCTATATTGCATGAAATCAGAATTATGAATTAATGCAAGGTGGATTTCTTTGTTTTATTCCTTTAGGGAATAAAAAAAAAACAACATATAAACTGATTGTAACTAATCCATGCATTAATCCTATTTTAGCCTGACAATGGAAAGTGCGTCGATGGTTCGTGTTTTTATGGACATGTAAGGTACACGATTATTATTCCAATATGGAGGTTGAAGATTAACCACAATTTGAAATCTAAATAGCAATTATTTTATTGTTTCACCATTAACTTATTTAACGGAATTTACAATTTGTAATACTCTCGTCTTTCAGGCCAATTTACAGAGAAGAGCAGGTCGTTATAACTCGCCCGAACAACCACACTGTCGTCAGACATCGTTTACCCCCTCCATCAGAACACTTTGTGAATTACACGTCATTGTTTGACAAGGAGTTTCTGCATCTTGTAAGTTATATCACAATCAAAGCTTCATTTTACACTCTACGTTGTTATTGGTAGCTGATTACATAGACTAGAGAAGTCATGCTTGTGTGAAAATATTTGAATTTCACAGTTAAACTATTTACTGTTTTGAAACACACATTGCCAATATGTTTTGTAATTCTTTCATGGTTAATAGTCTTGAGCTATGAGACCGTTCTCCGTTGCTAAGCACTCGACTGCTTGATACCATTTTCAAAGAATTAAAACTGTCAATTGTTAGGCCTAACACAAGACACAAATGGCACGATGAAGGACATGGACCAATTGCAATAGGCCATCCTGTTCCATGAGTAATAAATTAAATGGAAACCAATATGATTCTAATTGTATGCACCGGTAGTTATTATTGCATTAATCTAAGGTGACTTTTAAAAACCCATAATGAGCATTCCAAGTTTTTTATGCCCCCGCCATAAAATGGCCGGGGGCAATATAGTGTTACCCTTGTCCGTCATTCTGTCATTCCGTCATCATTTGGTTTCCGTTCATTATCTCTGCAACGGTTGCACACATTCAACTCAAATTGGTATGTGGATATGTCACGGGAATATGCAGGTCAAGTTCGAAGTTGGTCATGGTCGATGATTTTTGACAGAGTTAGTCCTCTTAACTTAGAAAAAAATCAGAAATTTTTCGTTTCCGTTCATTATCTCTGCAACGGTTGCACACATTCAACTCAAATTTGGTATATGGATACGTCACGGGAATATGCAGGTCAAGTTCGAAGTTGGTCATGGTCCGATGATTTTGACAGAGTTAGCACTCTTGAACTTAGAAAAAAATCAGAAATTTTTCGTTTCCGTTCATTATCTCTGCAACGGTTGCACACATTCAACTCAAATTTGGTATATGGATATGTCACGGGAATATACAGGTCAATTTCGAAGTTGGTCATGGTCCGATGATTTTTGACAGAGTTAGTCCTCTTGAACTTTAGAAAAAAATCAGAAATTTTTTCGTTTCCGTTCATTATCTCTGCAAACGGTTGCACACATTCAACTCAAATTTGGTTTATGGATACGTCACGGGAATATGCAGGCCAATTTCGAAGTTGGTCATGGTCCGATGATTTTTGACAGAGTTAGCCCTCTTGAACTTAGAAAAAAAATCAGAATTTTTTCGTTTCCGTTCATTTATCTCTGCAACGGTTGCACACATTCAACTCAAATAAAATCAGAAAATTTTCGTTTCCGTTCATTATCTCTGCAACGGTTGCACATATTCGACTCAAATTTGGTATATAGATACGCCAACAGTTAATGCATCACCCTTATGAATTTCCTTCATTAGACTTCACTGTAGGCGGGGCATGTCGGTGTCGCACCGACACATCTAGTTTTTTTTACAACAAATGTTACAAAAAACACAGCTTGTGTTAGTAATCTGTGTACATGAAGTTATGACCAATAAAATGTGACATAAATATGTTGCATGTTGACACAAATATGTTGCATGTTGACATAAATATGTTGCATGTTGACATAAATATGTTGCATGTCGACATAATGAAGTTGTTTGTCGGCATAATTAACTTGCATTACATAATTGCGTTGTATGTCAACATAATTATCTCACATGTCGACATAAATAAGTTGCATATCAACACGATCATGTTGGATCTCTACATAATTAACTCGCATGTCAACATATTAATCACCTCGCATCTTGCATGTCTGATCTCAGATACTGACGTTAGTAAGTGAATTTAGCCATATTGATAATCGATGTAGACATAACTATTTTGCACGTTGGCATAATTTTTCTCGCATTTAGGGGGCAGAATTATGCCACTATAGGTCGTGTATTATTGACAATAAATCTTTGTTGTATTAAACAACAGAAGGGTAACGTAAGTAAGAATTTGAAACACTTTAATTGAACTTTCTAGTGAAGAATTGTTGCATTTTACTCGGATGGCCGTTGGAGGCCTCGTTTATGCAATGCCCCACACTATATGCATCCCCCCCACACACACATAGAGCGAGGGAGATGGGGGTTATTATTTATATAATTTAAGAGATCAGAGCTTTAAATAAGCTTTTGTTTATCATTGACAAAACCGTTAAAGCTTAAATCAATTTAGTTGACACAGCGCTCAATTTTTGTTTTCAGCTTTTAGACTTTCAAGACAGGATAAAAAAGATAACTGTGAAATATGACAATCAGCTTATCCGGCTGGAGGATATTTGTTACAAACCAAGAGGCGACGCCTGTGCCGAAATTAGTGTTCCTTGAGTACTGGCAAAATGACCACACAGCTATAGAAATGATCAAAATGGATGAATATGGATTTTTCGTCTTAGCAGACTACCTGGATCATTTAGCAACATGTTCTTCGTAAGTGTTCTATGAAAGTTAAGAGAAGCTGACGTGAATTTCAGAAGTGAGTCAGATAATGGTTTTTTTTTTCTGGTCACGTGTGTTTGATATGGATTGTTTAATTCATGGAACTTAAGAATATGGCTCAAATGAAGTATTATAAGTGTTTATGCTTTATAAAATCCACTTCTTGGCTCTATAATAAAGCCGACATCAAACAATATTACATACTAGAAAAGCCGGTATTAAACTTTTGAAATTTATGGATCTATGAATTGCATCTGAGTGTAATTCAATCCTTTTCATACTTTTGAGGACCATATTGTCTAAATCGTCATGTTAAAACTACAGATGCGTGTAAGACTTATATCGATACACTAGTTACACCAAATCTCGAACCCCGTGGGGATCAGGTTAGAATAGATCTTCGGTACCCCTTGCTTGTCGTAAGAGGCGACTAAATTGGGTGGTCCTTTGGATAAGACCGCAAAAAACGAAGCCCCGTGTCACAGCAGGTGTGGCACGATAAAGATTCCTCCCTGCTCAATGACCACAAGCGCCGAGCAGTGGCCTCAATTTGCAGTCCTTCACCGGCAGTGGTGATGTCTCCATATGAGGAACGTAAAACAATATACAACCAACCAACCAAATATTGATTATACAAACTCTCTATTGTTTGAAATCATCTTACAAGACCACGATGTTCAAACCGTTTACCCAAGACACAGGGCACTACGACCAGATTTGTGTAGAGGAAAACGTTCCAGTTTTAGCGCAGTTCCATTGGTTTCCAGTGCAGTATCGTCCACAATACAAAACCTTGGTGCTTACCTTCTGCGCTCTAACACGGCTTGTGTAGCGACAGTAACAAAAAAAAGATGTACCAAATTGTTGCAGGGTTTTGACTGTAGGGCGGGTCCAAAGTAGTCATACAGTGTTTATATAACATACATTATATTATGTATAATGGGGTATACAGACTGTATTTGGTGTATACTGAGAACCATGTTTGCCCAGCTTCTTTGTTTACATTTTGGGGGGGGGGGGGAGGGGGGGGCTTTTCAAATATTAGAAGTTAGCTTAGATGAACAGAACACTCATACTACATTTCATAGCCCTTGGAGCTAGCGATACTTTTAACTCAGGTGACCAGTAAGGTTTTTGGACTTATTGCTGAAAATTAGTCCTTGAATTTCGTAATGGTTCCTAAAGTGGGGATATATAATAGACTTCTGACACCAAACAGACCTAATGCAAAAATGATGATAAAGGGAGAGGCTTCTATTGGTATGTCAAGCACGAATTAAATGTAAAGTAATGCGGCTCATGTTTATTGTTTAATATTAAGGCAACTTTTAAGACCCATGGGTCTTTTGTTTTTGTATTGATTCTTATTATCATAGCTCTGAAGAATGACATGAATGCTGTTTTTGGTAACTCTTCAGGCACTTGTTTCCATACATTAAAGTATTGACGTCTGTTTGATAAGTGTTATTTCTCATTGTTAATGCCTTTGATTTTGACTGTAGATATCCACCGGGGTATGATAGCTCATTGCAAATTCCTTGTGTTTCCACTTCAAATCAAACCATATACCCCAACATGGTATTCGCTGGTTATGGAGGTAAGACAAAAGGTTTTCTGTTCTACGAGAGATACAGTATATTATTTCTTGCTCTGAAATTTTTGTCTCGGTTTTACGAGGTGACACCTCGTTATGTCAACGTCCAGCAAAAAATGGCGCACAGCCGAGTTCCAACGATTTTCATTTTATCAATTTTTAAAAATATTACAATTCTTACAACTCAACTTCCAGAGGAAAATGAAAAATAGTAATTTACACTGATATCTGACAATAAAATTTGCCCTGTTAATTTCAAAATGAGGTAGAAATATCCGATTTCTGATTTGTTTTACTTTTATTCATGATCTCTAAAAAT
>CAJDSM010041857.1:0-16850 GCA_903981925.1 Ostrea lurida | reverse complement strand
AACTGTTGGAAAATTTTGAAACAAGATTTGTACAATTTTCAATTTCTCAAACACTGGATTTGCATCTTCAAAGGTCCAAAACATTTAAAAAGTTCCTGAATATCTTTCATTTTGAAATTAAGTTCATTATTTTCCATTTTATTGAGCATCCATGTACAGGATTTATTATTTAGTAGTCCACCGGACTACTAATGAATGATATGGTAGGGGTCCGGGAACAAATTTACTAGCCTCGGGCTACCGGGACTAGCGTTGTGTCGAACCCTGATATATGGTCAATTTACTGTGGATAAAAGGTTCTTCTGAAGAAAAACTGCTTTGATGATAGAATTATTCACTTAGGCCTGTTTTTCTTGATAATATTCCTTTATTAACTCTAGAAGGCTATATGAATGAACTTGTTATTTCAGAGAACATTGAAGTGTATGAGGTGGAAGATTTTCTAGCTGACATCATGAACACAGAGTTTGATACCATTGTAGAAGATGGGAGCTTATCACAGGTTATTCAAAGGGAACATTGCTGCANAAGATGGGAGCTTATCACAGGTTATTCAAAGTGAACTTTGCAAGTGCTGTATTTTTATGATGTCCAGATACAAATTTATCTAGCGATATAAGAATTGGGATTAAACTCTTGGTTGGACCCAGATGTTTCCATATCTTAATTATTTGTTCGATAATATTAACATCCAATTGTCCAGTAATCTGTTTGTTGAAATCCTTACCAGAATCAACACATCACTGCGAGTTTCGTCTCGTCCACTGTCATGTGGTGACAAAAAAAGCAATTTCTCTATACATTTTGGAAATATTTATATATTATAGACTTTAGATATCTTATATCATCAGCATGTGATCATTACAGATATCTGGACTGATATGTAAGGTCTACACACTCTGCTGTGAGGGCAGGGAGGCGGAGGTCCGAGAACAGGTACAGTGTCTGCCAAAAGCTGCTGTCCAAAACTGCTCACGTGTGGCTGGTAACGAGGAAGATGGGAACGAAGATGAAGAGGTGAGAGAACCAGAAAAGAGTTTGAATAATTGTGACAAAAATCGACTGTATTGCTTAAACTAGATACATAGAGAATATTACATGCTAAAATCCATATCGCATGGCATATCAGCCCGATTGGCCCCATATCAGCCCAAGAGTTGATATGGGGCCCCGAGAGCTGATATGGGGCCCTGAGGGCAGATATGCCTTGCGATATGGATTTTAGCATGTAATATTCTATTTATCATATACTGTCAAGCTTAAAATAAGCCGTGGTAAAGCAAGGCATTTTCTATGTTACAACTCTACAGGCCTGTCTTCCGTGACGCAATTTTCCATTATGACGTATTAGATATATGTATTTTGCACGGCATGCTGATATGGGTGATTGTGACGTCGTCCATATCAGGCTATGCAGATTCTGCATTATCACTACCAAGTATATGATAAAAGGAAATATCTGTTTTTGTTTTGACTAAGAACAACAATATCTTGCAATTATGCTTGAGTAAATTATAACTGTCTGGTGTAATTTTATAAATCAGCTTGTTCAAGCCACATTACTGTATTGTAATATCATGGCATAAAATAGGATAAATCTCTCGATACTGGGAATTTTCTAAGCATTTTTCATCAGATTGAAATTCTAGGAGATATGCGTTACAACCTTTGTGACCTACAATACCTAACATGCAGTTACTTCATAACGAAAAGTTTTATAAGATTTATTTTTATGTCATCAATTTGTGATTGTTTGCGACAAATTAGATGATGCAAATTATAACACTTGGAAAAAATACAAATTTGCATGATTTATATGCAGTATTCAATGTGTGATTTATAATAATTTATTATATTACATTGTACAGTTAAAGCCTTAGCTTAGGAGACCATACATATGTTTGATAGTAACCAATTGTTGGATAGTTGTAATTATGAAAATAAACCTTGTTTGCCTCATGTATGCATAAGATAAAATTATTACAATAATTTCTGATGAATATTCCAATTTTCAGTAATTTGATTAACATTTCCTTCTGTAGGACAGCAGTAGTGTACAAGGGGGGAGTAACTCTTCCAATGCCAGTTGTCAGAGAAACTTAAGTAATGGACAAGAAAGCACCAACACATGTCAAGGTGGAAACCAAGAATTAAAAGAAGGTACGTCTGAGAAGTACGTGTGTGTTTAGCACATTCAGTTTTCACACAGATGTTGGATGAGTACATGCATGTGTAGCACATTTTACATGATCAATTTTGCAGGAGCATTATTATAACATTTGGCAAATTTTTTTATTGTTTTTCAGAGAGTATGGAGACAGAAGAGGAAGAGGGCTGGACCACAGTGCATCGTGGGAAACGGAGATAATGGAAATGTATTTATAGCAATCAATAAATTATATACTCAAATTTGTTGTTCATATTGGATAGATAATATAGAGGGTCATAATGCACATGCACTATAGTATGTGTCCAAATTTTAGGTGAATAAATTTCTTCTTGCTTTGCAAATTAAATTTAAATTCTTTGCAATTGCTTTGTAACCTTAATTTTGATTAGGTAGTGCACTACATGTACATGTACTATGTGTTGCTACTTTAACTCTCAAGTGTTGACAAAAGACAAAACTGTTGTTGATTGGGGCATCATAGAATAATGACACAAATACAATTAAACTTTATTGCCTCAGACTTGAGGGGCACAAGAGAAATCTTAGAGATAATGAGAATGAAAAAACATATTAAAAATAAAATGTAGCTGGGTTTCCTGCTCACTTTGATGTACATGTATCCATGGTATTCAATATATAAAATGTTCAAAACACCGGAGTTCAGTTAAAAAAAAAAATTTTAAATTGGTGAAATCCGAGGTACAGTCCCTGAAACGTTCTACTTTACCATGCGTTCAGTCATTTTTCATTCATTGTTCAGCGTGCGGTCATCGTGCGTGTGGTAAAGTAGAACGTTTCAGGGACTGTATTAAAATTTAAATAGCCTCATTCACTACTCTTGATGGCATTTATGCTGCTTACATTTTAATGGTCACTAACATCTTTTTAAGGGTTTTCAAACCTGTTGCTGGAAAAGTTTCGACAAATTCGGAAAGCACTTGCATACTCTAATCAGAACACGCTGGCTAACTATTCTGGTTATTATTATATACCGGGTCTATGTAAGACAAGGCGATGCATCCCCTCGCAACACAAGATGTAAACAATAGTCAATGGTGACTTTGACCTTGAAAATCAATAGGGTTCATCCTCTCTATGGACAACATGATTTGTGGAGGGTTGTTGATTCTCTGATGAATGTTTTGTCTTCTATCTTGTTCAGAAGAATTTTGGGCAATAGTCAAGTAACTTTTGACCTTATTAAAAATAAATAGGGTTCATCCTCTCTCCATGGACAACACCTGTAAATTTTTGTAAAGTGCCTTTCCTTAAGGACATAACGTCGGCCCTGCCACAGCTAGGATTCAAACTCACAACCTCTCAGTCGAAAGTCTGAGGGCCTAATCATAGGCCACCGACGCCATGATTTATCCTGATAATATCATGACAAAGTACCCTATGGCAAACACATCACCACAGCCCTGATAGCACGGGACACAGTATATGTAAAAATCACAAAATCGTAAAAGTCACGTGACATGTTTATTTTGCTGCATTGAATTTTACTGACAATCGCATAACTTCACATCAAATGCCAATGTACATGTATACATATATATGCAATGTAGCATTAACGGACAGTTTTGCTTCTTCTGACTCAACAAATTTCATCCAGTCAAACTGAATCAATATATACACATACATGCATACTTATAACAATGATATAATTACTTGTAGAGTAAATCATGAAAATACTCAAAAGTTCTTGAAAATTTTATGAAAAATGCATTTCCTTAGAATAAAGGATTGCCTGAATTTACTTTAAATTACTCTATATGTACATGTATTCACAAGTACGGTACATACATGCATAAACAAGCCACATTTGATAATGCAACTTGTGAAACTTCTAATTGATAAAGATACATACATGTACATTTCCTTTGTGAATTGTGACAATTATGTACAGTCATATTCAGTATGCCCACCAATGTCCTAGAATCTATACAGGACAAAAGCCATACATATCTTCACACACAATCAATGTACATGTTGTAATTTACGATATGACATTTCAATGAATGGGAAGTGACACAATGATGTATTTAAAAGATCATGGATCGATTTCACCGCCCAAATCCAATCTTCTGAATTTGTCCAGATTGTAAAAACAAGCTTTCACAATTCGGCCACCAAAATATCTGCCATTCAGATCAATGATTGCTATAAAAGAACAAAATAGATTAATTTAGTGTTCATACACAGAATTTCAATACGTGTATTCAAAATATAAAGACAAGTGACATATGAAAACACATTTTAATAAGGTGTTTTAAAATTGGAAATCAGCACACACTGTACCTTTGATAGCTGAATCAACTCGATCAAATTCCACAAATATTCGTACTGCTTCTTCATCATCGCCATGCGGAATCTAAAATCAGGCAAATATGTACACACTAAAATACATTTAACCTATCTCAAAGATTTTTTTTAAAAAACTTGATTAAATATGCAAGTAAATTTAAATTCAATTTATTAGCAAGCATCCTTACAGATAGCGAGGCTGAAGACACATACCTCAAATATAACGCACTTGATGACCCTCCCGTACTTTGTACATTCCTCAGCTGTTTCTGGTTCTAAATCCTTGTCCACTTCTCCTGGTCCCACCATGTTCTGAAATAAGCCCCGCCCAAAATACTTCAGTGATACAGACATTAGCTTGATAGACATGTATTAAATCATTATCATTCATCATCATCTGCATATTACACAACACTGGAGCCATAACAAATAAAGTAATACATTATACTGGCTATAAGGAATTTACATTAACATGAATGTAACACTAAAAGAAAATGCTCCTAACGGTCTTAAAATGTTTTTAAAAATTCAAGAGTTGACTTGGTATTGGATCAAAACAACCTGTTTCAATGTGTGTATTTACATGTATTTACAAGGTTTGTAAAAGTCTTACTTCAGAATTAATTAAATCAATTTCCAAACTTACCCTTAATAAAACAACCTTTGATGGATTCTTCATTAAATTTGTGTTTGAAGTAGCTTCCTTGGGTGGTTCCACAACTATTGATTACATCAAAGAAAAACAATTTTTTTTCTTTACAAGCAGAATAATTCACTTCAAATAATTCTTTCAAAGATAATCAAGTTTTGTACTTTTACACACAGATTTTGTGAGTATCTTGACTTACTTTTGGGTAGATCCTTTTCGTGGATGATCTTTCCTCCTCTCTTGCTCGTCTTTTCCACAAACAAGGCCGTGCTCATTCCCTGCTCCGATTTCCCCAGCCCCTGTCCCTCCTTGTAGCCATATTTTGCCATGATTTTGGAGGCGACAGATCCTCTGGGATAAGAAAGTGTTAAAATATAACACTATGTAAATTGTTCAACTTTTTCTTCACAGAATATGAAGGGGAAAAAAACCCAAAACATTTTGCTAATGATATCATGCTAAAAAATGGTGAACAGTTTACAATTTGTTCCTCTCTACATAAAGACTGGAGCTGACAGCAAATGCTTGTCTAGTGGAGATGGGACTCCCAGGATTGATTATTTGTTTTACCTCCCATGAAGAATTGTTCAGTCATATTACCAGTTGTAGTTTAAGTATCACAAATTTAAACCTATGCTTAGTGCTGTAATCAGGGTCACAGTAGTGAGGGTTCTTTAGCATGCAAACACCTGCCGTGACATGGGACCTCTGTTTTTAAGGTCATATCCGAAAGACCCATGATCTCGCTTCTAAATGCTAAGCGTTTGGCAAAGGAGCAATCACTACCTTTGATTACGACACCATTGCACGAGAGGGGCTTGGACTCCAGACCTCCCAATTTAGAAAACTTATCCTAATCCTACCAGTGTAAGTCCCATTGGTGGAGAACAAACTTACCCCTAAATCCGATACAAGTGTATCGCATTGGTGGAGAGAACAATCTACCCTTAATCCTCATGGCTGGTATCCCAATGGTGGCACGAGAAAAACGTTACCCAACTCCTACGGGTGTATCCCATTGGCTGGAGAGAAAACCTTTACCCTGCTACACCCTACGGTGTTATCCCATGTGTGGAGAAGGAAAACTTACCCTCACTCCCTATAGGTGTACTCCCATTGGTGCGAGAGAAAACGTTACCCCTCAATCCTATGGTTGTACTCCATGGTGGAGCAGCAAATATCTACCCAAATCTACAGTGTATTCCATTGGTGGAGAACAAGAAACTTACCCTATCCTATGGTGTATCTCCATGGTGTGGAGTAGAACAACTTACCCTAATCCTATGGTGTAATCCATTGGTGGAGAGAAAACTTTACCCTAATCCTATGTATATCCCATTTGGTGGAGAGAAAACTTACCCTAATCCCTACAGTGTATCCATTGATGGAAACAACTTACCCTAACAATCCCTATTGGTGTATCCCATTGGTGGAGAGAAAGACTTACCCTAATCTATGGTGTAATCCCACTTGGTGGAGAGAAAACTTACCCTAATCCTAGTGGTGTATCCCATTGGGCCTCGGAGAGAAAACTTACACCTAACCCTATGCGTGTAATCCCATTGGTGGAGAGAAAACTCACCCTACATCCTATGGTTCCCATTGGTGCGAGAGAAAACTTCAACCTAATCGTATGGCTGTATCCCATCTGGTGGACGAGAAAACTTACCACTAATCCACATAGTGTATCCATTTGGTGGAGGAATTTGATCTGTTGGGCATGTATAGGAGATGCAACCTTGAATCTTTGATATGAAATATTATACATTATATAGATTAACACCTTGTTTTGGGTTGTTAGAAATCTACAGCACATCTTACCGTATTATACATGTTAACTCGCCTATAAGTCGTGTGATTTTTGAGATCATTTTGAAGTTTTTGCTCTATTGACTGCCTATTAAGTCGGTTCAACTTTTTTGCCAGAATCGTGACAATTTCAGAATCAAAGTTACCATGGGGGGGGGGGGGGGGGGGGGGGGGGGGGGGGGGGGGGGAATTTTGCACCTGTTTCAAAAATATTTTTGAGAAATGATGCCAGTATTTAATTATTCTCTCTCTCCAAAACAATAATATCATGTCAATTACTTTTCATTATCAACTGTGTTTCAATATATTTTTTATATTTCTATTGTCTCAGACTGAATTTTCTATGGACGATATTTGATAATTGGTCGAGTTTTTTTCAATATTAGTACCAATTTGTGATGTTGCCCTACTAGAAATAATACTTGATCTCACTATTGAACTTCCTACAAATCGGTACATAGACCTTTTGACCAAAATTTTAGCTCCCAAAAATCCGACTTTAAGAGCGAGTATTATATTGGTAAAGCATTTTAGCTAACGTTCTCTTTCATCAAGATGATAAAACAGCAGATGTTTTCGTTACATAAGACTTTTTACCTGTAGTTTCAACAGACAAATTGCCTCAAATTGAAAATTCAATGAATTAAAAGCTTTGGTATTTCAAACTTCTTAGACTATGAAGGGGTGATTGGAATGAGGAGATTGCGTCACAAGATTTTTTTCCTAGTCATAATTCATAGTGGAGTTGCGACACCTACTACCACCACAATCAATTTTTTTTGGATATTATTATAGTTGCGTGACACTAAGCTTATACAGCTAATTTATCAATCCATTTTCTTTCCTGTGTTTTTTTTTTTTTTTTTTGACGTAACAATTCTTATATCAATAAATCTCTTATCTACAAATTACGCGTGATGGGTACAAATCACTACATATTCTTAACTCGAAATTATAGTACATTATACCAATGACAAAAACCGATTGCAACTGGTATTCAGACTTGCCACTGTCAAATACATTTTCAAAAATTTTAAATTACATTTACATATCCATTACAGATGATTAACACACTGATGTCGACGTGACCCATCAGAATAGAGATTGGACTATATATAATTTCCAAAAGAATTTTGTCCCAAAGACACAAAAAAAAAATTGAATTGATCCCACTAATCATCTTGTCTGGACAGCTAAGAAACAGAGGAAAAAGTATTGTGCTATTGGCAATCTTAGTCATTAATGGCTTTTTGTAAACACAGCACCCTATCATAATACATAACAACTCCTGAGACAGTAACTTCGACGCCAGTGAGGCTCCTCCTCTCACTCAGGGGATTGTGGGAAGGGGCTAATGGCTGCTCCACCACCTGTCAATCAAAAGCCTGACCATGTTATACAACCATTCCACCAATCAAGATCATCATAATTATATCTTTTTCGTGTAAGAATTGTTTAAGCATTGTGAACGTACAGTAGAATGCAGTAAAATTCTCTTGTGCGTTGACAATGTGGAAATGTAGAAGTCAAAATATTTACAAAAAGTATATTTCAATATCATCTGACTGTTTACGTGGGTTTTCTCGTAATCACTTCCTTCTTCCTCATCTCGCCTTCGCTGGCGCTCTCCTCATTTCTCCTCCTCCTCCTCCTCCCTCCTCCCTCTTGTCATGGAATACTCGATCTCTGTCAACGTTCCCCTCCCCCCGGGGGTCCGCCGATCTCTGTCTCTATCTCTAACGCTTCCTACGTTAATTGAAGCAATATATGAAAATGAAAAGAAGTTGAGACTGGTCGAAAGCCATTAAGTCACCAGTGTTGATTTCATTTAGAGGGGTAGCAGTACCAGAACAGCGGAATGTATTGGAATAATGTGCAAGTTTCCTTCAAAAAATTCTAGTTAATAGTAAGAGACAAATACTGTATCATCTGCATGTAAGATGGCCCAAGAATAAGACATATTTTCAAATTAACAACTGAACTATGATAGAAAAACCATTTAAAAAATAACTAAGTCTAAAGCCCCATCTCAATTGTTTGTATGACAGAAACATCTATGTCCTCCAAATCTTAACAACTCTCAGGAGCATGAATTTCCATTTATCTAATATAATTATGATAAATGCTCTAATATATAGAAACTGTAATTGAACCCAAAAAACAAAAATGAATAAGTCAAAAAATCATGTCCGCATCTTTCCCTGTACAGCTCGATCTTATTATTCCACAGACAAGAATCTGCTTTTTTCTATGATCAAATTGTCATACACGTGCAATCATTTTTCCCATTCTATAATCAACATGATATTTTCCTGGTACTATTGAACACTTTAATTCAGTTTTACAGTGAATCATAGCAAGAAATACCCCTGTTTGATTATTATCCCTCGACTTTACAGTGAAATCGACACGAAACTACCCCTCCGTTCGAGTTTTCCCCCTATAGTGGGATCACACTGGCTACTCCCTTCGTTTCGATTTCCCCCCTTACCTTGATATGGCCGTGTCCTCTCAAGGATCTCCTCTTCTCATGTCCTCCTCTACTCTGCTTTCTGTCGCTGTTACTCCTTCCTCATTTTGACAAAGTCTTTCGTAATCATTCGCTCTGAGTGGGCTTCATAACTCGTCTGCCACCCCTGTCAGAGACGGCCACTGGATCTGCTGGGAATGAAGGGGGAGTTACCCACATTGGCCGATATCGGGAACTTTCTCTCCGATACTATGAAAAAAAAAAAATAATTTCGCATTATGAGAGAAAAGACTAGATCTCACTATATGTGATATCCTAAATATGTATTGCACGAATATACACTGTATTTCTCACAATTTTCACCAGTGTGAGACCGACATTTACCCATGACTGCGCGACGTCATTTCATTTGACGTCAATATATCTTCCTATGCATTTGACGTTACCACGGTGAAGCAAAACTTCTCTATATTTGTCTTAGAATTCAATTTGATATAATGTTTTTCTGGCGGACAGTCCTTGAAGTTTTTTAATTTAGCACTTACAGTGCTGAACCATTTTGGGTATGCCTTCGCCTGTCTAATTAGTTTGTGTTTTAAGTTCAAATAAATATTGATAATTGTAAATTTCCTCAAAGCTCCCGATTTAACGGTACTAGACAGCGTGAATAAAGATGTGAGAAAAATAATCTTCATAATTTTACTCGTTGTGGGATAGGGAATTCCCACCTCGGACAAAGATTTGCTGTCTCAGGACTCAGACTAAGCCTCGTCCTAGACTGCGATATGCATTGTTCCCTCGGCTGGAATTCCCTAGCGCCACACTCGTACTAATGAACGGTTTCTATGTAGTCTATATATATTCTATATTACAAAATTCTATCTCAATTGAATTTTATGCGTGGCATTTAAACAATCATCAATGATCAATTCATTTTTATCACCTGAGACAAAAAAATTGCAAGGCGTTTTCCAGTAATGAACACTGTTAACCTTAAAATAGGTGTATATTATCTTTTTTTCTTTTATGAGGCTCGCATTTTTCTTTCAAAACCACCCTATTGCTATGTTGTATAGGAACCATCTGTTGTTTGTTTTAGTTTATATCTTCTGAATACCATTGTAAAGTGGTGTATGAGATTTAAATAGCAATTTCAATGTGAACAGGAGTGAAATTGACACACCCACTTCACATTAACTGCTATCATTTTCAGTTTCTTCAAAGTAATTTCCAACCATCTCATAAACTTCTCCATACTTTAAGACAGAATTACGCAATATCACAGACAGCAAAATTAAAACAGAAAAGAAGATTCTTCTCGAAAGATGGAGTGTAATGGCTTCGGGATTATGGGCATGAGCATTTGTGGTACTATTCGAATTTCCAGTCTGTCTATTATAAAATGAAACTGTAAATTTTGGTGATTGAGAAAAAAACTTTGTGAAGATTTAGACATCGCAACATAACATATCCTATAGTTTTGACCTTCACGACAATTTTTAATAGGCTACCAAACATTTTACAATCATCGTAACAATTACATAACACTGGAAGACAAGCAATTCTGGTCAGATATCACAATTTCTGTGTATAAACCAAACATTTACATGCCAAATTTTGAACTCTCTAGACCAATCGAAAAATCTCCTGTATGCAGAAATAATATTTAATTCGTTAATTGTTTGGGTAACCAATTACATCGATCGTAGATACTATCATGCATATAAGTACTACCAAATCTGAGGAGATAGAAGTCCACCATTTGGTACGAATGTTTATACGTAATTATAATTAGCGAATATTTGCAGCATGAATATTATAATACTAGCCAGCAGCAAATATCTATATAAATATAAGAAGGTTTCAGATATTTTATCATTGCTTTATCCTATTATATCTATATCCCGTCCTGTAATTTGGTTAAAGTAGAGTGCTGAATCACATTGGATTTTCGTTGAGCGTCCATATACTGGGGGCAAAGGCTCGCCCCTCCATGTCTGCTTTTCTGGGAACACAGAATATAAATAATAAGCAATGTATCAATGAATCCCATGGAACCCTAATGAATATATCAAATACAGAAGAGAAAAACAATCATCTCAAATTGGTTCGTTCTGTCTCTCAGTTGAAACAAATTTCATCGCACTTCTAGATTTATTCATCTTACACAAAACATTCAGGTTGCTAACCAGAATCATCTAAATATATTTTCAAAAAAATACATATATTCTCTCAAAGAAAACAAATATGGATTCTGGAAAAAGAATTCACCCTGCTTGTGAAGAGAAGCTTTCTTTGCCTGGATTTGACTGCAAAAGTTTATAGCTTACGATCCAGCACAGCTGAAAATGATAAATGTGGCATTATATTCTCGAGTGTGATTTACCAACAAATTGTATGCTCAGTTGCTCACAATGTGTGTTTGATGAAAGGATAACAGTTAAAAACAATCATTTTTTTGTGTTCACATGTGTATGTCACCTTATCTATATACGCGCATGTAGCAGTATAACAATACATGTACATTGCGTATTATATTCACTTTACCCAAAGACAGTTCTCGATAAAAAGTGATTATTACTATCATACATGCATTACCGAATCAGAGTTACCAATGGTTTCAGAATATATTTGAATAGTTTTCATTGTTGTTTTATAACAGCGATAGACCTCTCCCCCTCATAGAAGGAAATCCCATTTATCCATACTCTATGAAATCCTTTTTGACGAGATTTTAAATACAAACAAATTTTGAATAGAGCATGTTCTTTCTTACTTTTGAATTGTTTCATCTTTTTCAGCACAAAATTATTTTGGAAAATTTTGTTCATTGTCAGTCAGAAGAAATAATCGTGACAAGATAGAAAGGAAACAGCAATGACATTCACCTCGCAGGGAAATACGTTACTTACTATATAATGAGAGAGTATGAAGCATGCTTAAAATTTACAAGTCAATGTAAAATGACATGATTTGGAAAAAGTTGCTGGATGAAAATATTCCAGAGGATTTTCAAAAGAATGAAATATGAGCACTTGTAAAATCTCACTTACCGACAGTGTTAAACTACCACATTTACATTACCAACAAGCTGGTTTTGTGCTGCCAACATTCTTCTGTTAGTCAATGTCTAAACCGATCCATTACAATGAATTTCTGGACCTTGTCAAAGGATCGAAGGGTTGAAATTAAATTCAAAATATAATAACTGACATTCAAAACTTCACTTTAAATGATGGAAAGACTTTATAAAACAAAATTTTGTCTGAGATTGATAAGTACTTAGCCAAAGATCTAAACCAAGAACCTTGTCTTTTATAATGCGAAACACCATGTGGAGCCAAAGCAGAGACATCATTGGGAAAGTATGTAACTCGGCGTATACACCAGCTGATGTCGCTTATATCTTTTCAATGTGCCTCTGCTCAGCTCTAAATACTCCTCTACACTCGTTAAAAACCAATATTACTAAATTCTTCTTCAGATGCAATAATAATCAATATCAATGTACATACGATATCCTTGTCTCATCTAAATAATTCAATGCTTTTAATTAATAGAGCAGTGTGGGATAACCATCGCCCACTCGCCAATGCAGCAAAATTGCTGTGGGCGCGAGATATTGAAAATCCTTTCGCCACATGGCGAGCGACTATTTCTCCCCGAAAATCATGAGTTCATTTATAAATTTATCTGAATCCGCTTTTGAGAAAACGCCGTTGTAACCAAGATTCATTGTTCTTAGTGTCTTGTTCAAATAAAGCGCGCGAAATGTTGCATTTTTATTCGAATTACTTGAAGTATCGTTTTACGTCCCGCTTGAAATTATTTCACTACATCGGTAAGAGGGGCGTCACTCCTTGCCGATGAAAGGGCTTTAAAATTTTACGGCCTGTGCTAGCGGCTATCATGCCTTTTGAGCAAGGAGGGGATACTTTACCCATGCCCACCAGCCTGCCGTTTTGATGCTTGAACCTATGGTGATAATCTTTCGCCACGCGTTTAGAGTCTCGTCCGAGGGACATATCCCATTGGTCTTCTCTCGGTCTTCGGTAGCTACTTTATCGAATTGGTGTCTCATGTCCCCAAAATAAAAAGAAAAACCGTATCGTTTTCTCAAAAATAGGTAAAAAAATTAGACCTTGCAACCCACTGATCAGCGGCGTCACGTTTGTTGTCACAGTCCAAAAGCCATGACGACAGATATAGAAAAACAGAGAGAGAGAATTTGCGAATTAAAAAATATTTAAAATATTTATTTATCTGACTGGAATTTTTTAAAAAAATTGGTAATGATCGTAATGTGGCTCCTTGGATCCAATGTGGCCCGTTAAAAAGTTAAAAAATGGTTAGGGGCGCCACATGGCCCTAAAATTCCCAAAATGTTAAGCACAAACACTCATACATGCCAACTTTTGGAAAATCTCCATGGGGGATATTGGACCAGTCGCCCGACACTTTTTCAAAAAGCTCTTAATTTTCGCCGACGATTTTGTCGGGTGAATGCAGAGTACATCTTTTCAAAACCGAACATAGCAATCTAATTTTTGTACATTATCATATACTCACAACATCAATTAATTAAGTTCTCTTCATTTTACTTCCAACAAACTACTAAATAAAATATAACAATACTTTGAAAAAACTATGATGAATTTATTTTTATTCAAAATGGTCTCAACATGCAACAAATATTATGATTAAACTGTAATTTTACAGGTGTAATCCTCCAGCAATAACTGAAATAACATAAAATAATGTTGCGTCCTTTAACATCCAAACTAGATTAGAACACACTGTAAGCATCTTGCTCAGTTGCTGTTTGTAACAATAAAGTACGTTAAACATGGCCTCGCGACATTCAGACGTTTCGATCAACTCTGCTCTGGTTACTTATGAAGCTTCGCGACCGAAATTATTGGACACATGACATCTGAAAGTAATCGAAATGCATATATTAATCATTATATCAAGTCAGAGGACAGCTTTAGCGACCCTAACCTTCTACTATGTTGCTTCAATCCTTTTATATTATAGAATAAGAAAAAAGCTTGACAGACTAAATGAAAGGACTATGTCTGAATTTAGGCGTCGATAACTTGTCATGTTAACACAGCCATACATTATTAATGATATCACTGCATTAAGTTATACTCTATTCAACATTCACAGTAAACATACGTACCTAGCTACGGTCCATCCCGAATATCGACGTCTTCTATTGTCCCATACTGTTTGACTAATCATCGTAGTCATTCACTCACAGAAATTTGCCATTTGAAAGTCACAGTCTTCCCGATTAATATGCGATTAATTTCCAATAAGTTAAGCCAGTAACAATACACATCCCACGGCAACGTGTACGAATGTAAATAATTTAAAATGCCCGTCTTATTGCTCCTGTATTTCTGATTGGCTGGCCACAAAGAAATGGCGCGGGATTTGAAAAATTCAGGTGGGAAAATCGGGTCGTGTTGGTCGTAAAATCGGGAAAATTTTACAAAAATCGGGATTTCTGGTGTTTTTTTGTCTTATTCCCGATCCGGGACAAGGCAGGGAATGACATTTTTATCAAGGAGTAAAATCGGGAGAATCCCGCCTATTTCGGGAAAGTTGGCATGTATGAACACTGTAGAGCTTCATGTTTTGAACACTTTGAAACAGTCTTATATGTTGTGATAAAACAAAGAATTGATTTTATTATATGTATACGAATTAATGAATTATGATTCACCTAGAGTACAATATGAAATATGATAGTAAGTGCAGCGAGCCTATGCTGGCTTGTAAGTTGCAAGCTCAAATGACAAAAGTATGTGAATGTTCAAGCCCATCCTATAATCTCAGTGAGATGGTAGAGGCTAAATATCTGGACTGGTCGCCTGCGATCAGTCCAAATATTTAGCTTCTACCAATCTCACTGAGATTAGCCCATCCTAGAGCTTGGTTTGTTTGTTTTTGTCACCAATCCTAGCAGTCAACTATCAAAAATGACCGAGATCTTGCAAAGTCACATCTCTTTAATTGATCTCAGATCACACACTTGTTCAGATTATTTCAAATTCATCACAGATTTGTGATCTCCTACCCACTGCAGTGATTGGTCCTGTGGCACAGGCGCTTGTTTTATAAACTTTGCAAAGTATACTATATAATATAGTATACTTTGCAAAGTTTATGAAACAAGCGCCTGTGGCCTGTGGACAGAGATTATTCCAACTACCGCGTAATGATGATCACTCTAACGGTAGCTCTGCCCGACTCCCCATATAATTTGTCATAGTCTTACCTATATAAAATACTCAAAAGCTTTAATATCTTCCCAATAAGATGCAAAACACTTAAAACTGCAAAAAAGTGCTCAAAATCGTGTTGATGAAGCGACACACAGACAGACAAACGCAAACATTAGATAACTCGTTCAAGGACTAGAAAACTAGGTACCTTGTTTTATCATACATGTACTTCTCATGAAAAAAATATCAACATAAGATAAACGCCTTTTTATTTCATGCATAAAATAAATGTTTTCTTCAGATAAAATAATGGTGGTAGGATGCACTGTTTCTTTGATGATAATCGGAAATGAATGACCCAATATGGTTTTGTCATTTACCTTCCATACATGCACTTCCTACATGAATTTCCTCCCATTCTTTATAAAGCGTCGTTTCATTCTAGACAACAGAAAATGGTAAGGATGAATCCATTTAATTTTTTTTAACACCATGATTACTTTTGCTTCCTCATCTTGAGATTCTGGTCTAATCAGACACAACTTGAGCTTCTTCCAGGCTTATGAGATAAAGATTTTAGCAAACATGTGTACATGTGTAGCAGTTGGGCATTAAGTACTTACTTCGCGTTCTGTTTTTTATGAGTGTTTATAAAGTGTCTAACCTGGTGAGTTTGAGTCTGCATATAGTGAGGCTGGTAATTAAATGATGAATATTTTAAATCTTTGATAAAGTAAAACAAAGGTAAGACAAAAATATCAAATAACAAATTCATAATCCCTGGTAATGAATGTGGCTGAGATGAGAAAACATAACTAAACAAGAAAAAGAGAGAAATAATAATCTAAACTTGGTGAATGAATGAGGTGGAGACTCGATACTGATAATTACCTTGTTGCAAGGCTTGGCTCAGCAGAAGCCCCGAGCACGGTTGTGCTCGGATTTAAATATCGTTCTTAACAATAGAATGAAAGTAAAAGTGAACTCCATTATGATTTGATAGTAAAATTAGAAGTGACCATTGAAATGTTTTGTAATAAAATACGTTTTCATATAATATTAATAAACAAATGGAATAGTATTATCAGTGTTCCAGCCTGAAAATGAAAATGGAAGGGTGCTGGAAAGGGCACTTTTGCGTGTTGGTGCCGGGAAGGGGCATTTGTTCAAATGAGTGTTGTTTTTTTTTAGTGTTTTATTTGTTTGTTT
>CAJDSM010041853.1:0-17043 GCA_903981925.1 Ostrea lurida | reverse complement strand
ATTTTTCAGATACTATCTATATAGTCTGGTCACTGCATCCTCTCTCTTTGAAAAATTTATCACCTGGAAAAAATGTCCTTCTATCTAAAGATTCCCTTTGTTCGGTTTGTTTTCCCAAGCTAAAAGTAAAGGTGGGACTTTCGTAAGATTTTAAAACAGCTGACCAACCCAGTTAATTCAAGCAGTTGAATGACTTCACCCCGTTTTCACCCCGGCACCCTCATCTGACTAAACGAAGAAATATTTACGTAAAAATCCACCCACGAGGTATTGAAAATGGAAAACTAACAGCTGTATCAGAGAGTTCCCATTGCAAGAATCAACAAGAAGCCCCCAGTCACGTCGGTAGAGGATACATCGGGAGGATACATCTCTATCCCACCCATTTATTTATTTTTTCACCTTTGGATGATTTTGCCTTTCGGGGACCGAATCTCTTGAATATAGCAAACACTTTGATCGGCTATCTCCACATTGTTCGGATTTCACGCTCCAACATTTTAACTTGCTTCATCGCGTCCACAGGTTTCCAGGGCATATTCAGCAACGACTTTCCTTTAAATGTTGTGCAGGGTGTATATACACCGTACTGTTAAAAATGGCCATCGTTTTGTCCACCCGTTTGATTTTATCTTGTTATGTAATTATCAGAAGCTTGGAATTTTCACATTCCCAGTCGTTATTCAATGACGATGACTTCCGATGCGAAGAGAGGAGATATTCAAGGATGGTGGACAGGATTGAACTTAATCACCAAAAAATAAAGGCACTGGAACATCAGATCAGTAGTGTTGACCTCAAGAATCAAAACAGTAAGTCTGCCTTATAGATACATGTATATCAGGTATGCGTGTTTAAAGGAGCATCGACACGTTTTGAGATTTAAAAAAAATCAAATTTCATTGTACCATTTTAAATACTAAGGTATTTCCAAATGCTCAGCAAAAGTTTGAATGTCAGTTGTTGAGTTATAAGTGAGATACAGCACTCATAATAATTTTTGTGTTTTTCACCTGTTAAATTTGCTGAATAAACGTTTCATTTAATTAAAGCAGATTTTTTATATTACAAGTTCATTTTAACATAATCAATTTCTAAAGTTCCTCACATCCAATTCTGTTTAAAACATGAATATTTGTAATGTATGTAAAACAAAACATGGCATCAGCCTTGTTTACATAACCAAAGAATTGTGAGTGCTGTATCTCATCTAACTCAACAACTGACATTCAATTTTTTCCCGGATCAATTAGTTCTAAATACCTTAGTTAAGCATTGTAAACATTAAAAATGGAAAAATCTTTTAGCTTAGGACGTGTTCATGTCCCTTTGATAAGCTGATGACTCATATTTTTGAAGTAGTATCCATGTGTGCGAGTATTTTTCATTTAGAACTATGTGTACTGTTTAATAACTAAAAATGATACGAGTTTTTAATAGTCCATACTACAAAATTGTCAAAAAAGTTCTTTTAGTAGAATATCGTTTGTCAATTAGATTCTGATTGTCTTGAGGGCGAAAATTCATTTTGTTGCACATTTTATGGGCCCTTTTTCTTTAATAGTTACATAGTTTATTGAATAGTAAATACATTTTCTTTATAAGTGACGTGCACGTGATAAAAGATCAAGATATTATATTGTATATTACCTTTATGTAATAAGGGAGAGGGCTATAATAGGCTGTTGCCTGCTGCCCAATCCCATTCACTTTATTGTGAATAAAAATTATTATAAGTTAAATAGAAGATCAAAACTTGATCCTTTTTTGTTTTTCAGATACAGAACAAAATAATATCAGAATTTCTAAACTGGAAGAAAAGACTACCAGCTTGGCAAACAAAACTGGTAAGATTGATTTGGTACAAAAGATATTATATCATTGGTTTAGTCTCTGCATGTTCTGCTTAGTAAACAAGTGATAAAGTATCAAACTTCAGTTTCAAAAATATCTTAAAACTGGATAGTGAAAATGTGCACCGATAGCAAAGATTCTATCACATGATTTAATCATTTAATATCCATAGTCTTGAGAAATTACGGTGATTTAATNTGCATGTTCTGCTTAGTAAACAAGTGATAAATTAATTTCAGTTTCAAAAATATCTTAAAACTGGATTGTGAAAATGTGCACCGATAGCAATGATTCTATCACATGATTTAATCATTTAATATTCATAGTCTTGAGAAATTACGGTGATTTTGATTGGCTGAAAAATTCGTTTGATTTTTGCATCAAAGGAAACCTGGTTTTGGCCTCATGTTGTGTATTGATACATCGTAAGAATTTGAAACTCGAATCCCGTCATGTTTTATCATTTAAACTCAATGTTTTCTAATATTTAAATGATAAAGAATAAATTCATTAGTCGTTGGATTGAGGTATACCACGAATAAAATCCCGGAAAACTTTTCACCTTGCGCTACGCGCATATGATGCAGTTTTCTGGGGGCTCCCTCCACCCACCCCCATAATATACCTCCATCCAACGAAAAAATAAAGAATATATTCCTTAATTGAATCGACGGCAAAATATTTTATCCATTTACTTTATTATCAAAGATACATTAAGCCCCTTAGGAGAAGAAGAAAAAAATATCACAGCACATTTACATCTTTAAAAAATTGGCCATGACTGCTATTTACAAGAATGGATCCAGGCGTTGATAATTGTCTCGCTATGTCTACTAAAACAGTGCAAGTATAAATGGTGGGCCCTGGGTACACACACTCACCTGGTTGATCAGCTAGTACAGAGAATTCATTCAATCATATACCAAGTCAAACAGCAAGTAATCAGTTAAGCACTACTGGTGAGCCAAACAGCCGCTAAAAGCATAGGATGCGCCACTAGTGGGGCAACCCGTACATTACCAGACTAAAAGTATGCTTCACACTTATTATCAGGAACCAATATGAGGTTATTTTTAATCTAGATAATTTGTGGCTTTGTAAATTAGAGTTCTCGTGCCACACTTTGAACATTATATGGATATAAATGTCACAAAGTTAGTGCAAGAAATAGTTTATTCATGTAAAAAGAGATTACATGAAAAGGATCGAACAGCAAGCTCAGTGTCTATTATTACCTTGCCAGAATATGACCCAGTAAGTTGTCACCAAATGGAGACTTCTTAGCATATTCATTTTGCACCTGCAATATGTAGATGTATTAAACTCTAATTTCTAATGTACCTGGAAAAAAAATTCGAAGTTTCATCTTCACATATTCTTGCTCATTTTACCTTAATTTCTCGTGGTAATTTGTTACTGGTCTACTTGTAAGGTGAAAAATGATCCAAGACGGTTTGGGTAGGCCTATGCTCGGCGCGTATGGCTTTTGAGCAAGAAGGGATCTTCAGCTTGCTACATCTGCTGGGACATGGGGCCCCTAATTTTTTGGGTTGTTTTTTTTTGGGGGGGGGGGGTCTCATTCAAAGGACCGCCCCATTTAGTACTCTGAGCTAGGGGTACTGAGGACCTATTCAATCCTAATTACATGACTGATATACCTATGCACACTGAATATATGGACTGGAGTGTTGAATCAAAGATAGGGATTTTGGTTTTAGTATGGAATGAGTTGTCCCCCTTTCTCCTAATCAGTTTTGGGGTGACAAATAAAATGAGGACCATAAAGGTTACTTCATCTACACTGAAGAAGCGAGGCCAGCTGAGGGGAAATATGGGTGTCTGGTGTGTTGTTCATGTACAAGAGCCAACGCTATTGGTCGACAACATAAAATGACAATCAGGGAAGAGTTAACCTCCTTCTTCTGACTGAATTGTTTGTTATAAACTCGCCATTGTAGTTTAATGATTTGAAGCCTGCTCTTAGTTTGCTCCGAGACATACATGGAAGCGTAGATGAGGAAAATGTATCCATTCAAACCTGTATGTCGATCATTGCTTTAGCAAAAAGAACCTGTCGTTCGGAGGAATGCTGTCTGACCTGTTTCATGCCAATCCCGTTCTTTACATACCATTATTCCGTTTACCTGATCAAAATACAGAGCTCACAGTGGATATGACCGATTAACAGGGAATGCTTACTCCTCCTAGGCATCTGATTACACCAGGTGTCCGGCTTTGCTCTTCTAATTATTATCGGCCGCATGTGTTAGAATGGGGGAAAGGGGGAGTCATTGTTTTAGTATTTCGATAAAATGATTCTTTGTCCAAAATATGTGTAAAAACTATGGGAATTTTTTTTTTAGAAATATATATAAATAAAAGTATCAATAACTATAATCAATGCATTTCGTTCTTACTAATTATTCAACGAATATTATGAATTTACAAAATGCGAAGTTTTTAACAATAACTATTCCCATAAATTGGGAGTGTGTAAAATATAGAGCAATTCCTTATCTGCTTTCCTGATACTGATCGATAAATGAACAGATAAAAACAATTTTTTTTGGGTTTGAATATGCTGCGACTTCAAATATTTTGATTATAATGTATATATCAATTGATGCCTTATGTTAAATCTCCACCTGCAAATCAGATTTGCTTTCAATATAGCCAGTCCAGCATATGATATCGCCATCATCATGTGACACAGATCTTTGATTTCTGCACACTTTGTACATTAAAAATATCATAATTATATCTGTTGTATTTGCATATCAACACGATGGTGCTTTAACATTTTAGGAATCAATTTAGCTTCTCCACTGCAATTTGCCTAAAGCACGGGCGGATTTAGATTTTCAATGCAGAAATATAAGGGGACAAGAGAATGTTGGTCGTTTCTGTATGTTTGGGAGTAGCTTACAATATTTGAATGAATTTTGTTAGCGGCCGATTTGATGCTTTGCATCAAACCCGTGGGGGTCCGGGTTAGGGCCCCCAGCGTGTCGTAACAGGCAACTGAATGGGGCGTTCATTCGGATGAGACCGCAAAAACCGAGGCCCCGTGTCACATCAGGTGTGGCACGAAAAAGATCCCTCCCTGCTCAAAGGCCCTGAGTGCCGAGCATAGGCCTAAATTTTGCAGCCCTTCAACGGCAATGGTGGCGTCTCCATATGAGAAATATTCTCGAGTGGGACGTAAAACAATAAATAATCAATCAAACATATCTTGTGTATTCTGTATAGGATTTATCACTGGTCTTTATATCTCGACTTGTTGTTTGGACAACGTAAGGTTACTCTCTTTCATACAGAAATATTTGGTCTAATCAACCATAGATAATTTTTCAAAGAACAATATTCATTCATTATAATTTTCGATCTTTTTGGAAGCACGTGTCACACTTCATTGTCATAACTCTCCGTTGGTAGTAATTATCAGGGTCTGTTCCTGTACTAGACTCAGCCACCGTCGTGCTTGTTTGGAGTGCCTCTGTAGGCATGCGTAGAGTTTGCTTGTGACGTACTTATGATGTGAGTGGGAGACAGCTTCAGACACCTGTTGCACCCTGTTGCAGCTGTTCGCTAAAATGCAACGTAGTAGGGAACTTGACCACAGCTTATTTCGGTATGCTGATTGACTTAATTAAGGCTGGAATTGAGTTAACGTCATCGACTGATCCGTTAGTACCTTTGGGTTGCCTCCTATGTCTTATCACAGTCGTAGGGTGGTTTTTTTTTATCTTTGGCATGGTCAGTAAAGTATTCATCGACCGCAATAATGCGATGAATTATATTAATGATCTTATTCCAAATGCGTCCTCCGATTACACGCAGGTAATTTGTTAAAGCATTTATAAATACCACATCTTTAATTATCATGAAAGTAAACCTCTCGCTCTCTACTATATGCAACCTGATTGCTAAAACTGAGTTTTAGTCAACATTGCAAAAAGATCTTGGCTTATTTTCGTTAGGAAAATTAGATTCTGGTTGTCTTCAGGGCGAAAGTTCATTCTCCCGTATCTTTTGAAAACTGTGTACCGTTATCTTGAATAATAAATACAATTTATAGAAAAGAGGTGTTACATATATAAATGTCACAACTTGATGCTTGGGTTGGGTTTTTTTCAGATACAGAGCAAAATAATATCAGAATTTCTAAACTAGAAGAAAAAGTGAACAGGTTGACAAACAAAACCGGTAAGTCTGACTCAGTATAGGACATCCGATATATTAAGTTGTGGCTAAATTCGTGAATTATCATTTGTCAACTATTAGTTCAAGCTTAAAATTGTGCATAAATAGCAATGTCATTAGATGACCGGTGAACAAGGAGTGCTTAGTCCTCCTAGGCACCTGTCCCACCTTTTGTGTGTCCAGAGGTCCGTGTTTGCTTTACTCAGATTAATTTTGTATTCTATATAGGAGTTACATATACGAGATTGATCAAGTGCTGTTTGTTATTATTTTTCATGAAACGAGTGCAAAATTGTAGCTATAATCACCTTGACCTAAATACAACTGACAGTGCGCTACATTGTTTTGTTTTTCTCTCAACAGACTCTGTGCACCTGATGGGGAAGGAGTTTTACCTGGTCTTTCCTCCTCTGTTTGTCGATGATGGTCATAGTTACTGCGTTTTGTACGTTGTTTCTATAGAAGCTGGATTCTGTACCGTGGCTCTACCACTTCTTAGCAAGAATTACACGCTAGAGCTGAAACACGGGGAAAACCAACTCTTTCTACCCGCGTCATACATGGCGCTGGAAAATCAGCTGGAAGGAAAGGGAGTGCACATCGAGTGTGATGTTTTTGTCAATGTCTACGCCGCCAAACACGACAAATACACTAAAATAGCATTTTTAGTTTTACCAATACATTCAAGATTTCATTATGAATACCAATATGTTCCCTCTGTTCAGCCAAACCCTGTTTCTGTATCACATGCATCTCTCTATAACAGTACATTGTCTATAGTGTCTAGCGGCGATTACAATATTGTGCAAATAAATCTAAACTTAACCGAGGAAGGGTTCATTCGTATTCGTGGTCAAGATTATGCATACAATGAGAGTATAGAACTAGCAATGAACAAATATGAATCCGTTGTGATATCCCATTTCATGGATTTGACCGGAAGTAGGATATCGTCAATCGATCCCATATCTGTTGCAACGGGTAACAAATGTGGACGATTACATGAGAGTAATGCATGTAATGGAATGAATTTCATGATTCCTTTGGATAACTCACGTGATATTACCGAGTACGATTCAGAACACAGGTTTACCACGCCTTTCTTCTCTTCTTTCTTGAGAGGTTACAAAATAAGGATAGTATCCGGGAAACGAGGCTATCGTCTGCAATACAAATTAGGGAACAAGGATAAACTGGAGACCATCTTTGTTCAAAGTGATTATATAGATATAGATGTGGATTCAAATGTTCCCGTTTATATCCGGACGAGTCGATTTGTTTCTGTCACAGTGATAACGCCGGGAAAAAATAACACGGACGGAATTGGTACCGCCTTCATGTTGTACATTCCAGAAGAGCGAACCCTTTTGACGGAGTACCACTTCGCAGTACCTGATCTCAGTACGACGAGTTTCATAACAGTGATAGACAAAAACGTTTCAAATATACGACTTGACGATAAAACTATAGACGGTGAGATACAAACTTTGTATGACGTCAATGCAGATCCATATGAGGTGGTGGCATTAGCTATACAGCCAGGATACCACGTGATTAGCAATATTTTACAAGAACCCTTTTCTGTATATGTTTATGGAAAGCAAAAACCCAATCTTGGATATGGATATGTAGCAGGGTTCAAAGTTCGAAAATAAATTATCATGTAATATTGTGTTGCCATGAGATTCGTCAATCTTTTTTTTTTTTTTTCAATTTCATATTTTATACAAAAATACATAAATTTTAAAATTAAATGATCAAAATTGAAATATTGAATAGAAATGAATAGATTTCCACGATTTTTTTTTCCACAAAGGAGGAAACTGAAATCAATGTTGTTTATATTTTATAGAGTCTGTGGCATGCTGATGTGGTTAAAGATTGCTGCACAATTTTATTCGTTCAGATAAAATAAAAGGGATAATTGAAATATTCATAACTTTCGTCACCTTGCGGTATGACCGTAGGTAGAGTTGATTCTACATAAATTCATTTTTATACCAGTAGTATATGCCAAACCTTTAAGAATTTGTATAGATCTACATGGTAGGTTAAGTTATTAATGCATGCGACATCAGAGAAAGGTTGAAAAGTCCAAACCTAATCTATTAATAAATCTTTTGCTGCATAATGACAACTTGCATGTGCGCGAAATTTATTACTTAACGGAAATGAAACAAGTCTTTTTATTGCTTTTCCCCCCAAATGCAAAGGTATCTAAATCGTTTGGTGTGAATTTTTTAATGTTTGATGATGCCAGGTGTTGTAACGGTCTTCCATGTATATATTAACATTTTGCTCATGGTCTTGGTTTTCCAATGAAATTGCTTCCTTCACAACAAATTGAATTTCACGAAACGAAAAATTAAATTTACGACTATCAAAACGCAACTGGAATCGACATTATTTATGATAAGAAATTTTTATAGATAATTTGAAAAAAAGAAATGAATGAGTCCTTAATTTGTAATTTATTCCCAGATCTCGAATCGTAACCTTTGGAAAAGTGAATGAGATTGAATATAAATTAGGGGTGGGTGTATTTGCATTGACATAAGAGCAAGCTTCAAACTTTATTTTGATCGATTTCCCGAGTCGTCACTTTCTCCGTAAGCATGCACTTGAAATGAACTTGTAAAGTTCACCTGTAGTATAAAGCAAAGGACCTTAGTGTGCCCGCACAGACAACACAGTGAGTAACTCATTAAACTAGCTGCACATCAGAGTTTGCAACATGGATAGAAAGCAACGCCAGGGGCCGTGATCCTATCGCAACTGTTTTGATGGAAAACGAAACAATATGTAAATATATAGCACGTGCAAAGTGATTCAATGGAAATTAAAATTCATATAACGTCCTTAAAAAGTTGTCAGTTCAATCATCATTTTAATTCGAGCTGTCACACGTGTTAGTCATTAGCTTCAAAACCATTGATGATACATGTAATTAATTGATTACGCATCCGTATAGAGTTTCAATACACGATTGATCTTCTGATAATTATTTACAACTTCACTTTGAAGATGGATAGTGATATTTATAATTTCCCTGTTAATTTTTTTTTCTTACGGTTTATCAGTAATTTGATGAGATTTATGCCTTGCTTCTATTCAAATTTTGATATGAAATTATTTACATGTTGCTTAAGTGGGCACCAAGAGAAAGATGGCGTGAAGCCTTTCGTCGCGCTTCGTCAGATCTCAAGGTTTCATTCTCCTCCCCTTGTTTTACTTTAATGATAGAAACTACAGACTTTTATTTGGACTATATACAACATTGGGTGGTGGGAATGTCACATTTTTAAGCGGCGGGAGCTGGAAACTCAGGAAGACGGACACGTGTCTACATACACTAAAGACCACTTGCTACAAACTCTCTTGTCAAAAATGATTTATATAAGTAAAATAGATGAATTTCAACGCATGAAATTTAAATTTTGACTATTATTTTTTAAATTATCTCCAATAAAGTGGAAAAACTTTCGCGTATCTAGTAATATAGGTAAAGGCAATATATCACAATTTTTTTTTTAACATCCTAAAAAATATACAAGTTCTTATTCTTTTAGGAATTTAATAACAACCATAATAAGCAAAAAATCTATATATAAACCCGTGAATCCATTTTTTTTTAATTTTTTTTTTTCGTTTGCAGCAGGTGTCCTTAAGGTCTGTTAAGGTGGCTCATTACACTATATTTTCATTGAATGACTCATTTAAGCACCTCGTATGAAACACGATTTCACCATCAAAAAATGTTAATACATGCTTTGAATTATTTTATATGAATTTTTTGTAATTTCCCCCCGGAATGATATAAAAAAAGAAAAAGATGATTTGCTTGCAAGTAAGACGTTCTATAATTTGAACTCTGCTGTGAGTTGATGCATGGTGTGAATATCTAATTAAACATGCCTAAAAGACTCAGACAAACGTTATAATTTTTTTAAATAAGAAAATTGAAATGATATTTGTTAATATTTTTAAATCTACGGATATACTCTCCAAAAATATGTCAGTTAGAATGAGAAATATCATAAAAAGAAATTGAAATGAAATGATAAAATATAAATTAATTGAAAGCTTGCATCCCTCTTTCGATGTTGAAATCATGCTGTACAAGAGTTGTTTTATGGAGTCGTAAATAAAATGTTGGTGTAATGAGCTACCTTAAAATCTAATCAGATAAAGGCAGAGTGTTGTATATATGTAGAACACTTATAATCTAGAAATACGGGATACAAGAACACTTGGAATTTAATTATATCTCTACCGGCTTTTGTCCAGCTCGAGGTTTTTGGAAAAACACGATAACTACCAAGCACTGATGTGCTATCGATTAACAATCATAATTTTCACAATTATGTCCATTTGATATATCCCGAAGAACTCGATATAAAGGACACCACAGAATCTGACAGATCTGCTTCATATTTGGATATTTTACTTAACATTGACTCTAATGGCAGACTGACAACTACATTATATGATAAACGTGATGACTTTAACTTTGCAATCGTCAACTTTCCCTTTCTATGTAGTAATATACCACTATCACCTGCTTATGGTGTGTATATCTCGCAGTTGATTCGATATGCAAGAGCATGCTATGCGTATGCGGAATTTTTAAAGCGAGGCCAACTACTAACAAAAAAGTTGAAGTTGCAGGGTTATAACGAATCTCGTTTAAAGTCATCATTTCGCAAATTCTACGGTCGCTATAATGACCTTGCTTGCGATTACAAAGTATCACTAAGTCATATGTTGATTGATTTGTTTCATACCCTTTGTTAGACTGTCATTTTCCTACTAGATTTGACTACGGGTAATCCCGTTTACTTTACTTCGACTACGGGTTCACGGCGGGTGTGACCGGTCAGCAGAGGATGCTTACTCCTCCATGGCACCTGATCCTACCTTCGCTTTTGTCGGAGGTCCGTATTGCCCTACACTCGATTTTGTATATGTTTTTTTGGATTATGATTACGTTTTACACGATGTTACCTTCGCCTATTTGTATTTTCCCCATCACAGATTCCCTCGATTTCAGTTCGGGGATCAGATGTCAAATTTAGCGAACACTATCATGCGAAACCTGTGTGTCCCATACATCTAAGAACTACGATAGGAAGTAATACTACGATAGGAAGTAATCGAACACGACCCTGACGATATACAGTAATCACCATTGTAAAAATCTTCATAACAATCCAATATATAAAAAAAGTTATCAAAATCTGAAGAAATTGAGATGTGTTGAGAAGCACATAGTGTATGATCATGTATATACCTCTAGAAAAATTTATGGATCAGACCTTAAAGGACATTTGGTCACGTTTTGAATTAAAAAGTTCAAATTTTAGATTGCCAATTTTCATGTTTAAAATGCTTAATCAAGTTATTTCTAGTAATCAGCAAAAATTTTGAAAGTCAGTTGTTGAGTTAAAAGTAAAATACAGCGCTCACAAGTCTTCACTATGTAAACAAGGTTCGAGCCTTGTTTATGTTACAAAAAGATTGCTTCGTAGAAGATATCATGTTTAAAACAATATGAGATGTGAGAAACACTATAGACACTGTTTAATTGTGTTTAGAATGAACTAATTTGAAAACATCTGATTTAATGGAACGTTTAGTTGCAATATTCAATATAATTATGTAAGCAAAATCATGGCTCGGGCCTTGTTTACATAACAAAGAATGACAGTGCTGTATCTCACTTGACATAATAATGACTTCCCCTTCGATTTTGTCGACAACAGTGTCCAAATGCTGAATGTACATATGCTTATCAAATAGACAAACTTATCCACAGCACTTAGCGAACAACATGCAACATTATCAGTCAACTATCGGTCAGAATATTCGGGGTGACCTTGACCTCACAGAAAAAGTCTACAATAATCCTACTGCGTACGTGTTGTTTGAGCAAGTCTAGAAGAATTATACCGTAGGTACTACATGTACATGTAACCGGTCAACCCCCCCCCCCCCCCAAAGGACATTCATATAAAAAAGGACATTTACTTTGACTTCCCGAGTACCTGTGCTGCATGCATGTGCCCGTGCCCAAAACCGACGTCAACAAAGTACTAGAAACTAATTCCTTTGTTTCAACCTTTTGGTTATTATGAGGAAAAACAAAAACCAAAGTCAGTAAAGAAATACTAGTAACTGATTGATTTGTTTCAACCTTCAGGTTATTCTGAGGAATACAGCAGATTTATAAAAATTTCTGTATGTTATACAATGTGCAGGTTTGTTGAATTAATTGTCCGAAAGTAGAGGGCATGGCAGTAAATTACTTTATCCAAAGTTCGGATACGACTAAATTTCGTCATTTTGATAAATTGCACTTTATATTCCGAAATGGGTGTTGTGTATTATGATCTTCTCCAAAAGAAAAAAAACTAGCAGAGTCGTTGCCAGATCACATGGTCATTGTATGTACCAGCTCGTCAATCAATCCGTATTATTTCTGGGAGGCAACATACCGGTAAACTTCCTTACTCGAACCCAATAACCACAATCGCTTGTTTTGATTTTCACTATTTGCATGTCGCTTTTCAAACATGGTTTTAACTTTCATAAATACTTAGATGGTACCGAAATTCCCGATCACACCCTGCCAGTACGAATGTGAATGAAACGTGACGTCAACAGAGTGTTTAGTACGCATTTCTCACGTGACCCTGAGTACATTTAACTTCCGCCAAAGTTCGTCTGCACGCATCTCTTTAGATGAGGCCTCGACAGGGAGTATGACCCCGAGTACAGAAGATAGATGGTACGGCTTATTGTTTAAACATGTGTAAATTAATACGAGATTTCGATATTTATCTATTCTGAAAAAATCCTTTATAATTGCCCTTCACTTTTTTTCCTCTCATTTTGCATAATAATTGACAGAATTCATAACAGTCAGAAGTGATGTTCTGATGGCAATTGAAAGACTGGGACTCCATGAATTTGGTCCTTTTAAAAAGAGGGGTTTTTTTCAAATCATTTTCAACTACACATGTAAAAAGCTCTTTGTGCAAATTTTGGTTTTTCTGACCCAGTGGTTCTTGAAAAGAAAAGAAAGAAACCACACACATATCCTGTTATTAAAAGTCGGAAATTGCGCTCACAGCGGTTGTGACCGGTCAACAGGGGATGCCTACAACTCCTAGGAACCTGATTCCATTATCATGCACCCAGGGGTCCGTGTTTACTCAACTCCTTGTTTTGTGTTCTGTTTGGGTCTAAAGAGATTAATCACTGTTCGTTATCTTCGCATATTCTAATGCAACAGTGCTGTTGTCATCATTTTTTTTATCTCCCCTTTTGAAAAGGCGTGAACCTTCATTTTTTACCTACGAATGCTTTGTGTAAGTTTGATTAAAATTGGTGTCGTGGTTTTTAAGTGGACATTTTGATAAATTAACAGTTGGCAAACAGCTAGCCAGACATTTGGGTTTTTGAAAAATTACAGACTGAAGTACTTACAAAGTATGAAGGTTAAACACAGGCAAGAAATGCCATTATTTGTATCATAAGAAGAAAAAAAAAACAATTTGTGGTGCTTGATTTGTGTTTTACTTTTCTAAGCTCCTGTAATCAGTCTTCTTGGAAATATTTGGTTAGTTTCGAAATGTTGAGCATGCACCTTTTTGTTTGCTGTACTGTATGCTTCCCCACATCATGAACATCATCTATTTCTTGTTTTACTTTCTTTTTCAGATATCAATGTGTTCATTAAAGGCTTTATACTGTGTATTTGTGATATTATCTCCATGACACGCACCATCTTTTGAATAGAAAAAAATGTACATGTGTGAAGTTTGAATAAGCTTCGGTTGATTTTTCAACCAATGCAATGCATACATATTTAAATTTGTATGACTTGAAGATAAGTCTAATACGGAATTCAAATTGCGAGTTTGACAAACACTGACACCAGGATACACCAGAGGTGGGGGGTCAGGTGCCTAGGAGGGGTAAGCATCGTCAGTCGATCGGTCACACCCGCCGTGAGCCTTTCATCGTGATCAGGTAAACGGAGTCATCCGTAGTCAAAAATCAGTGTATAAAGAACGATTTAAAAATTGCTATAAAATAATGGCAGGTTGTATTGGCAAACTAGACCGTTATAACGAATATAGAATATGCGAAATACTTGAAACCCCTGTAACATCAACGTGTTTGTCAGTAGCCTACCTCGATATAAAAACTGATCATACGCAGAACAAGCGTATCGAATAAACACCGTATACAGGTGAAAATGGAATGTTGCCACACATTACTCGGCCTTTTTCGTATAGGGCATACATAAGTGTTTATTTGCAAAACATTTTAAAAGCATCTTCTTTAATGCTATTGATATTAATGTGAAACTAAATGAATATTTTGAATGAGTTGGGAGCCTTTTATCAAAATTATAAATTTCGTGATCCTAGGGGTTTTGGTATTAGAGTTTACTCAGGTGACCTAAAAACCAAGATGTGGTGATGCCCCGGTATGGCAGCAAAGTGATTCTGGTAGCCAGCGAAAGGTCGATCTTGTCATGTAAGTATGAAACCCTAAAACTAACCATTTTTAAAAATGTTCAGGTTAGAGTTTGGTAATCCCAGGTCAAGGTCATTCGCAGGTCAAGGTCATTGGGAAAAAAATGGTTCCAAAGGAAGAACCTTTTCAACAAGGAATGCACACATGAAATATTAAAAATCTAGCACTAAGCGTTCAACAGTTATGGCCAAGTTACAAACCGAAGTATTTGTTTAAATAGAAGTCATTCAACACGTATATCAAAACCTACAGTGTGAATCATGTTTTTGCGGACAGACAGACGTGTGCATTTTATTTATCATCGAGATCTATAGGGGTGGATCCAGGAATTTTTTGAAAGGGAGAGGGTTCTAACTTTCAAATGGAGGGTTTCCACCCTCAAAAAAGCATTTATTTTCTATTTTTTACTTGGTAATTTTTTTTTTATGAAAGAGGGGGTGGGGCCTGAAACACCCTCTGAAGTCAAATGTTCATAAAATTTCCTTCTTGAACGAGATAATGTAATTGAACTCGCAGATTGTGTCGAAATAATCAAGTAATTTTATAGTCAATATAGATGATGAATTCAATAACCACCAGTCCACATGATTCCGATTTAGAAATATCTACTCTAGTAATGAAAAGAGTTACCATGCTATTCACATGCAAAAATGACCAATTTTACATCATTTTCTAATTCGAAAATAATCCATCAAACTACTACCATATCCGTATGTTTAACTGATGTTAAAACCAAACAAATGCAAAAATCAAACTTTTAACATGGAACACCTGCCTAAATAAATTATTTTAGGGATTCTTTATGGGTGCCAAAATACTGCCTTGTGATTTCTGTAGGGTCAGTTTTTGTGACTTTTATTCCGCTGTAATGATCTTGGGAGGAGTAGGCGGACAAAATGACATTTTAATATCTCAAATTCACAAATAAAAGGATATTTTTATATGGAAAAAATCATTAAATGACAACGTTGTCAAATTTTGTAAATTTTACGCAGAAAAGACTATTTTTGACAAATTACGTTCATTTAATTGATTTGTACTTAGGACAATTTTACATGTACTTGTATGTATTACAGTATTACACCAGGGTTTTCCCCATAGGCTGTTGTTTGGAATGTTGTAAAATAGAAAGAGTATTAAAATATATTTTAGTTTATTAGCAGGTAAAAATACAACTGTGAACTCCTACGAGAATCCTGTATGCACATCACGGTAATTCAATAGTCGGGATTATTTTGAGATTGATTTGTTCTAAAATGAAATTTGAATTGATTAAACTTGTTATCCAAGTGCAATATCTATATCGGATCGAAATCGCCTTAACTGCTACAGAATCGAAGTTACGATTGGATGAGTATTAGTAAAGACATACATGTATATATATACGATATATGATACTCCCTCTCTTAAAAAGTGATACAGAATTCTGTAAATATATTTGTAAATGTTTTAGTGCTGCTAAAAACAATTCACATACTTGCATTAATACTGCCCAATATTAAGACGCATTTATTTTTGCCTTATTTACATGAAAATTCAAAGGAAAAAATTGAAATACGCGTACTTCTATAATACATCTTTTTATTGGCACATTTAATTTATTAATAACCAATAAAATTTAGTTCATGTGACGTATTTATTGGGTTTTTTAAAGTAGTGATCGCCTATTTCATTGCACACTCGCATAATCAACTGTGATATGCATTTTTAACATGGCTCATGATATTGGAGATAGGGGTGTCTCCCTCTGCCTTGTCGGGATTCGTTACATTAGCACGTTGAGCTGGGTACACACATATGCATCTCTTCACGTTATTTTATAAAGTGAATGCGCCCAACTAAACAGATCTCAAGACCATAATCTGAGAATACACATGTAGATTCGAGTATAAATTGCGAATACATGTATTTCTTAAATGATTTCAATAAACAAAATTTTCAGTGTAACTAGCTGGGTTTTTTTTTTGGGGGGGGGGGGGTATTTTACTATTTTCAATTTATGATCTAGAGGTCTGGTCCGCATAATGCCATTATTAAAAAAATTACATTAAGATTTAGGAAAATAGTCAGAAATTTCTGTTGACACTTTTTTGAAGGAGCGTAGAGCCGTCTTTCTAATCTTTCTTGACCAAAACTACACGAATGCACATTTACTCTCTATGGTTTCTAACAGAAAAGTATAATATATTTTATTTAATTAGCAGGTAAAAATACTACTGTGACCTCCAACTGAAAACAAAGAGCAGGGATTTTGTTTGTATATATCCTGGTAATTTAATGGGACTTTCAGACTCTTGCATTTTGAGATTGATTTTAAATTTCAAAATAAAATATGGACTGGTTGAACTCGTTAAATACGGAAGTGCAATGTCAGTCGGATCGCTACGGAATCGAAATATTCAATATAATTACGATTGGTACGGTGTATACAGCCACCCA
>CAJDSM010041849.1:0-20891 GCA_903981925.1 Ostrea lurida | reverse complement strand
TAATATTTATGTGGCGGCCGCCACTTAATTTAACTGACGGCCGCCACTTCTTATCTGGCGGCCGCCAGATAAATTTAAGTGGCGGCCGCCACATAAATTCATGTGGCGGGCGCCACATAAATTATGTGGCGGCCGCCACTTATTATCGGGCGGCCGCCAACTTACTATCTTGGCGGCCGCCTACTATTAGAATTAACTGGCGGCCGCACTTATTATCTGGCGGCCGCATTCTATACCCTGGCACCAACCGGCTTCCGTAATTTATCCAGGACTTTCATAGTGACATCTAAGCAACATGCATAGCAACCAATATTTACATGTAAGGTGACTGTAAGGATAAGTTTTTTTATGGACGAAATTTTTCAGTGTGAGAAACTTTAAAAAGAATGAAAATAAGTAAGAGAAAACAAGCAAACAATTTTTTTCTTCGATTCGGGGCACAGGCAATAAGATATGACGTCTGTATACTAATAATAACACGTGTTATTATTAGTATACAGACGTCATATCTTATTTACAGAAACCAAGTGCCTGTGATTCGGGGGCATACAGTTTTTCGTCTGTCCGTTTGTCTGTCTGTCTGCAAGAAAACTTTAACATTTCCACAATTTTTGAATGGTAAATGATAGGACTTTCATATTTCACATGTGTAATCCTATCAACTGGTACCAAAACCTTTGACCCCCTGACCTTAACCTTGAAGTTTAACCTATTTTTCAAAAACTAAAACATATTGGCCCTAACTTTTACATGGTAAGTAGTAGGAGTTTCATATTTCATATTTGTATTTCTTATGACAAGCCCTTTCTACTGGAACCAAAACATTTTTAGACCTCCTGACCTTGACCTTCAAGTTTGACGTACTTTTCAAAAACTTACATTGGCCATAACTTTTGAATTGTAAGTGATAGACTTTTCAAATTTCACGTGCGTAATCCTTTTGGCAAGCCCCTTCCACTGGCATATGGGATCCGGGAGCAAGTGAGCTAAAATGACGACATCGGAGAGTAATTGAATTACTTCATGGCTTCATCCTAAAAAGTATTTAAAGTTGCATCAAAATCTGCGCAGTGCTGATGAAAAGTTGAGTTTACAAGAAATTTAGACAGGACGGTGTCGCATAATATACGTTCCGGGTGGTTAAGCGTTCCGGCCGGAACGCTAGATACCTATAATATTCGGCTTCCCGCCTATCATAAACGTTCCGGCCCGCGTAAAATTGGTTCCGTCATAATATTGGTTCCGCCCTATAATTTTTAAAAATTTTAAAATATGAAATGTTTACGAACATGTCTACTATCTTTAGTTACTTTTATCGGGTTAAACAATAATTAATTACTAATATGATTATAGTAAAATTTAAACATTTATGTCTGCTTACTTAACTGTCAGAACGACACGTGTGATTGCTGAGTTTAGATCTCCAATTCAAAGGACGATATGTAGAGTTCTAATGGTGCCCCATTATTGTGAAGAAAAAAGAATCGTTTATCCATTCATCCAGCGAAGATTCATCTAACATGGAAACGTAGATGTTTAAAAAAAAAAAACCCTGCTGATTATGATAAACATTCAAATACATATTTATTCTGAAAATTTCTTTTGTTTATCAAAATTATTTCAAGTTATCAAAATTTTAAATATAGACTTGTTTATTCTTCAGGCCAGGCCGGAACCATTGTTACAGAGAAAACCGGAACGTTTATGATATCATAAAGTTTCCGGCCGGAACGTTAAAAACCCGGAACGTATATTATGCGACAACGGACAGACAGGATGATTCCTAATTATACGAGCAACCAAAAAATACTGTTCTGAGGGGTATGATTATCACAAATGTAAGATTTGAGCATGCGTATTAAAGCAGATGATATTATTCATTATGATAATAAGCTATAATAAACTGTCAGAACCAAATACAGTTACTAATCTTTTGGCTAGATGACGTGGCTAGATCACGTGAACCATGAATAGCTTCTGCCTGGCTTTCAGCTTCCAAGTCCTCTTCTACAGATAAATGATGATTTCCTTTTTTCTAAAACAAGTCGACTGAAAAAGCTGCCAATCTGGTTTGCTGACAGAAAATCATCTTTGCTGAAAATGCATTTCAGTTTGGGTAGCATCCCCTGGTACCCAGTACTTTGGATCTGTCAGACAATGACACATTGCGGTGTTAATTTAGATGAATTCCCAAGTCAATATGGTTTACCAGATGATTTTCATTTGATGGAGGTACAGCTACAATGACAGTCACATTTCCAAGTCACTGTGTTGAATCTATAATCTCTACCGCTGTACGAACATCTCTCCCTTCATTCACATACCTCCTAACATAAGACTTGATCTGTGCTGTCCGCCTGTCACAAATAGATTCCCCACCTTGGGGATCAGCAAAACGTTTGATTTATCACTACGATCTCAGCTATAGCAACAAAGCCATGGAAACAACCAGCATTATCAGATCGAATGAAGGTTCTTTTAAGAGATGAATTCAGGTGATGTAGTTCGTCCAATTGATGCGCTTTTCAATATGGCATGATTCATTTGAGGTTTTACCATCTTGAGATGCATTGTCAAAACTGTGGAAGATGGTACTATGCATTTTCATTTCTTCATCATACAAATATATGCCAGTTGAGTCCTCTTTTGCAAACCATTTAGATTGTGATTCTCTATAATGCATAGGAAGAAACTTCTTGGCCCAATCTCTTTCAATAAGCACATCCTGGCTGGTAAGTGTTGCCAGAATATCGTTCCTTGCCAGATCTTGGTTGCCTGTTCCCAAGAGATGTTTCTTCCAATCTTCCACTGATCTAATGCTCTACAAGTAAAGCAAAAAATGTTTGGAGTTGCTGTGAAAATCAACAAGAGGCCCATGGGCCATATCGCTCACCTGAGCACTTTGCTTCATAGAGAAAAGCAGAAGCTTGGGATTTATAATGTGTCATTATTCAAATTGATCTCTGTCATCTTCCATTGCCAATAAATGAACCTTCATCGATAAGAAAATACAACAGATAAATATGTATGATATATTGGGGTCAGGCATAGCCCCTGGGGCTCTTCTATTGTTGTCATTAGTTTTCAAAATATTAGACCATTATGAAATGGGCGGGGTCAGTGACCGTCAGTCATGACCCCCCCTAGAGCCCTCCACATCTGTCAATGATTTTGTGTCAACACAAGGATCAATAAAATATATGGTCTTTGAACAATAGTTTACAAGATATTAGATCATCCTTTGTAATAGTTTCTTATTGTGGTCCCCATCTTGACGGGGGTAGGGGGGGGGGGCTATTCATATTTAAACAAATCCTTTCATGTTGATTTAATAAACTGAACACCAACTGTTCTTGAAAAGAATATTTTATTGATTTCTACTATTTTCAACAGCTTAGACAAAGTCCTTTGATTTAGCTTCACGCAGTCTTAAATTGGCCATGACGATTTCTGAAATTGACAAGAAAACTCTCGGCGAAAACTAAAGTTCTAAAGCATTAATTGAGTATCAATTAACATTATAGTAGGATTAGACCTTCACCACATCATAAATTTTTAAGAGGGAGGGTGGGGGGGGGTGGGGATTCGCCTGCACTTGATTGATTATTTCATGTTTTAACAGTTCCCATCTCGAGAATATTATCACTCAATATGGAGACGTACCATGTGCCGGTGAAGGGCGCAAAAATTTAGGCCTGTGCTGCGGCACTCAGGGCCTTTGAGCAGGGAGACGTTAGGGATTCCTTTTTCGTGCAAATAGTAAAAAACAGCCAGCTGTGACACGGGACCTCCAGAGTTGACTATGTGTCCTGGGGACATTCTTTTCGGCTATGCCGAATGACCGCCCACCCATTCAGTCGCTCTTACGACAAGCACAGTGCGGATTTAGGGGGGGGGCCCAGGGGGCCCGGGCCCCCCTTTTGGTGACCAAAATTATCATTATGTATAGAATTAATAACTAAATAACCCCCTAAAATGAATTGAAAAGCCTTAAACCTAGAGCTTCCGGGGCTTCGCCCTGGGCCCACTTGGGTTCATTCTAGACCTCTGGCAGCGACGTAATAGCAGGGCCCACTTTATTTCCAAAGGGGCCGGGCCCCCCCTAATCCTGGATCCGCCACTGAAGCAAGGGGATGCTGAGGACGTCTGCACTTGACAAGATGGAAAATTGAAATAGCCGAAAGCGCATGCGCAAGTTATAAATAATCATGGATCATATTAGTGTTGTGAAAGGCACGCATGGTCCATTCCCGAAGTACTTTTTTCACATCTCTTCTACTGTTTTGAGAGCGGTCTCTTTCCATCTGTCTTATTAATGTGAAGAAGCAAACGTTCAACATCTCTTTCATTCTAGCCTGATGAAGATACACCCCTTCACCATATACATGTACGCCCCTTCAATATTTGAAATTTGTGAAGATTTCTTTCACTGTGTGACTAAAATTTCAGAAGATATGTTCATTCATCTTATAAATACTGTGCCTTAATTAAGTTTGTAAGACATACAACAATATTTCTTTCTGATGTTCATTTAACTTACAAAGCTATCTCGTTGACTACACATGTGTTGCAGATACTTTGATGTTTGGTGATTTTTAAGGCTATTTTTACTGGACTAAAAATTTCTGAGGATACAATGTACTATATTCATTCAACATAAAGAACTTTGATTATATCTTCCTACCGATGATATTTTTGTAAGTGAAAAGATATATACCCCTCTTCGTAAGCTCTGATTTCTACATCCTCTACAGCCATGTTGAGTAAAGTCCATTTATACAGCAAGTTTTGAACATGCAAGTTCTGACATACATGTCCAAACTTGCTGTGTAAGCACTGATAAGTCAAAGACTCTGGAAACCTGTGTGTCAGACATAGGTAATAGTCTAGTAATAGATCTTGTTCTAATCAAGAGGTCCAAGATGCTCATGAATGTCTTACACGTGCATTCCTTGACTTGCTGTGTAAACGGGCCTTTGGAGTAGTTATAGTGGACCCTCTTTCTTTCATTGTTCCGAGCATTCCTTTTTAAAAATGGTAAGCACAAACTTTACGCTAACCGTAGTCTCGTTGGGTTTTTACTTTAGGTTCGTTTTACTTCGTTTGGCATTTTATATGTCGCTTGGTTTCGCAGTTTGCTCTAAAGAAACATGCAACCGTGATTCTTCGATGTCTGTTATATCAAACTAACCGACATTTACAGAAATTTCTCAAAATTTGAAATTTTTGGGACACCTCTAAAAAATTTAGCAAGAAAGCAAGTTCTGATCTATAACGATAGATATGCTTAATTTAGATTTGAATACTAAAGAAAAATATTCAGATGCAAAGTGATAACATGTAGAATCGGGTGTAGAATATGAACTTTAATGATATAATATACGACTTTTGAATGAATGGGTTTGAATGCATATGGCATGATGCAATTAAATGAAAATATCGACCGCACTATCATTCCCTTTATTAGGTCACCTGAGTAAACTCATAATCACTCAGGACCCTATTGCGGACTTGTCGCTGTGCTCGGCCTCGTCCGTCGCCGTGCGTCGTGCGTTAACAATTGAACATTTTTAACTTCTTGTTTGATAACCACCAGTCCAATTCTTTTCAAATTTGGTATGAAGCATCTTTGGACAAAGGTCACATAAATTGTAAACTCAGGTCTCTTGCACCCTGGGGCCTTGGGGGGGCAAAAACTGCCAAAATGGACCAATTTCAAAAATCTTCTTCTTAAAACGCACATGTCTGAGAGAAACAAATGCATAGTGATGTAGAGCGGAAGCCTATTACCAGAAGTTGTAATTTGATGATCCCCGGGGTATGGGTTCTTGACCCCAGGCGGGCCAAACTTGTACAAGTTGTTTAATATAAAACATTTGAAAAGCATCTTCTTTAATGCTATTGATTATTTAAATGTAAAACTAAAATACATGTTTGATATAGGAGCCTTTATCAAAATTAACATTTATGATCCTAGGGGTAGGGGTTTTAGTATTAGTGTGGGGCCAAATGGTCATTGATAAATGTGGTTAACAATTGAACATTTTTAACTTCTTCTTGATAACCACCTGTCCAATTCTTTTCAAATTTGCATGCAGCATCTTTGGGACAAGGGTCACATAAATTGTAAATTTCAGGTCTCTTGCACCCCTTGGGCTTGGGGTGGGGCAAAACTGCCCAAGAAAGTGACAATTTTCAAAAATCTGTCTTCTTAACAACCGCACATGTCTGAGAGAACCAAATACATAGTGATGTAAACAGGAGGAAGCCTTACCAAAATTGTAAATTTGGTGATCCCCGGGTAGGGTCTGACCCAGAGGCGGGGCAAACTTGTTCATATAGTGTTTATATCAAAACATTTTGAAAAGCATCTTCTTTAATGCTATTGATATAATGCGAAACTAAATGGATGTTTTGAATAAATAGGACGCTTTATAGTCAAAATTGTAAATTTCATGATCCTAGGGGTAGGAGTTTTAGTATTAGCGGTGGGCCAAAATGGTCATTGATGAAATGTGTTAACAATTGAACATTTTTAACTTCTTTCTTGATAACCCCAGTCCAATTCTAATTCAAATTTGCATGAAGCCTTCTTGGACAAGGTCACATAAATTGTAAATTTCAGGTCTCTGCACCCTTGGCTTGGGGGGGCAAAAACTGCCCAAAAGTGACCAATATTTCAAAATCTTTCTTACAACTGACACTGTTTGAGAGAACCAATGCATAGTAATGTAGGAGCAAGAAGGCCTTTACCAAAATTGTATTTGTGATCCTCCGGGGTAAGGGTTCTGACCGGGGGGGGGGGGCAACTTGTAACATATTGTTAATGTAAACATTTGAAAGCATCTTTTTCAATGCTATTGATATTAATGTGAAAGTAAATGAATATTTGGAATGAGAAGGAGCCTTTTATCATAATTATATCCCTGCAACAATGGGGGGGGGGGGGGTTGTTACTGGAATCAGGTTGCTGTCCATCCGTCTAAACAGAATGGTTCCCAGACTTTTAGTGTTAACCTTTCCACCTAGAGTCACCATTATCATGCATATGGCTCCCATTGGACAAAGTGTTTCCTATTGAATTTGGGTAAAAGGCAAAGGTCAAGTGCGTGGACATCAAAGTAGCAATATAGTTTCGGGTTCCACGCTAGAGCATTATCTTTCTACCTAAGTCACTAATCAATACATATATACTTACTCATGAGCGGAAGATGTTCTTTTATTGAATTTATAGGTCAAAAGGTCAAAGGTCAAGCTCACTGGACATTAAAGTCAATATGTTTTCATTAAAAATTCTTGACAATCATGTGAGATTGAAATATAATTTCTGGAATCATATGCTTATATTGAAGATATTAACATGTGAATAAAAATTATGAGACTCCTGTGTGCTATGATACTCAGGTACCGTTAGGCCTGTGGCTCTTGTTACTATTACACGGTTTTAAACTTAAGATAGCAATAATCTTGTCAGGTACGCAGTGCGTGATCCGGCGAGGTGATCGTGTCTTTTGATGATGCATACCATTGAATGAATCCCGCGGCCTTCTTGGATGATGTAACTATGTATTAGACGAAGCAGTAGGTGCAACGGTATTGGATTATGACATAGACACGTTTTCACAATTATATTCTCCATTTAATGTTTAAAGTGCTTGCATGTAGATGCATGCTAATAGAAAATACAATGTTTAAAATAAAATGAGATATGAGAAACACTATATATGCATGTGGTCATCCATCCTCACAACGTTGTGAGGATGGTGGTCAGTGAAAAACTACAAACTATATCTGTATTCAGAATGAACTTGGAAAAATCTGCTTTGAATGAAGCGTTTATTATCATATTTAACATATGTAAACAAAAGCATGGCACGAGCTTTTACATAACACAAGAATGAGTGCTGTATCTTGCTTGTAACTCAACAACTGACATTCAAAGTTTTTGCTGACCATTAGAAATACCTTTTCGTTAAGCAATGTATACATTAAAATCGAAAAATAAATCTGATCTTTTAAAGCTCAAAACAAGTCTATGTCCCTTTAAACTGGCGCACCACTTAATTTATCTGGCGGCACCACTTAATTTATCTGGCGGCCGTCACTTATTTGTTTGGCAGCGCCACTAATTTATCTGGCGGCCACACTTTATACCACCTATAACATAGTACTAATTATTATAGAAAGGGTTATAGGAATGTACGCCTTCATTTTGAGCAAAATAAGAAGTGGGGGCCACAAGATAAAAATGGCGGTTTCCTATTTATAAAGTAACATCATGAACATGGCGGCTGCCAAAAATACTGTAAACCAAATCTTATTCGCGTACAAGAATTTTTCGCGAGAACCTCCATGTCGTGAATATTTCTTAATAAAAAAAAAAAAGAAAGAAAAAAAAAGATCGATTGCGAAAATTACTCGTTATGAACCAGTCTAGTTACCACAGCGAATTGCAAAAAAGTAGCTGCGAATAAAAGTTGATTTACAGTAAGTGACACGCGCCAGTTATATACAAATGACACCTATTGGTTCCGTAATAAAGCCACCGAATTTACAGCCATCTCATTTTAAATTTCTGAATGGTTGGTATAACAATTGTACCAACCTCTGCCGCCGACTCACTCATACACCTTCCTTTTAATTTCCTCGTTTGACCCATATCAATATACATTGTATTTTCACCGGAACTTCTAATAACCAAGACTGTAAATCGATACCGGCCGAGAAAATGAAGGAATAGGTAGCTGTTGAATCAAAGATTGTGCGACACATCGCCGAGAGAAGCGGACGCAAAACTAAACATGGTGTCCCAGAACGGCGACGTTTGTAAGAATCGATTTGTGAATACGTCATCGACGTCATTGACAACAGCGTCATCAAACCGAGTGACACTAGTACAGTTAAAGAAACAAATTAATTTGTTTCATGCTGTTTGTATAATTGTGGGCATTATAATTGGATCTGGAATTTTTGTGTCGCCTATCGGGATTCTACAAAATGTCAAATCCGTTGGGATGTCTTGCATCATGTGGAGCGTTTCGGGTGTCTTCTCGGCGTTGTGTGCGCTCTGCTATGCTGAATTGGGAGTCACCATCCCGGAATCGGGAGGAGAGTACACTTACATCAAGCGAGCCTTCGGCGACTTTCCCGCCTTTTTGGCCATGTGGATAAACTTTATTATCATATGTCCAGTGTGTGTGGCGGCATCCTGTCTTATTTTCGCGACTTACATTCTTCGTCCGTTTTTCCTGGATTGCGATCCTCCGACCACGAGTATACGACTGATCGCAGCTTTAGTAATCGGTAAGAACACGCACAAACACACACACACACACACGCACCCACAGCATTTTATGCTAATGGACATGGTATCGGCATATGTGTCTTTGCTATAAATCAGACAGACTGGATAATAGTTTTACCAAAGAAACTGATATTTTCAAATGAATGATATTCAATTTCTATTCATTCATGATGACAATGTTTTGTTGGTTTTTTTTTCCAGTATTTTTAATTCTAATAAATTGCGTCAATGTAAAATGGGCCACGAAGATTCAGGTGGTTATCACGGCCAGCAAACTGCTGGCGCTTTTCCTCATCATCATTATCGGCTTCGTCTCCATGGGTCAAGGTAAGCGTATAATTTAATCTTGTATACATAACTCAACCTTGCACATACTATCTGCGTGCATTGCTGCAGTGCAGTGTCATAATTTCATATCCAATAGGACTTGCAGGTCTAAGCAGTGTGATAAAGATATATTTCCGTGCCCATCTTTCCTCAGTTTGAGGGTCCTCTTGACACTATGAGCATTGTTTGGGGGACACTCGCAATATTTGGATTACTGATAAGTCATCAATACCAAGTTAATCTCATTGATGACCCCCTTTTCACCTTGAAAGTACAAACCCACGTCTATGCAACGTTTTGCTTGCGTGATACTTGGCAAAACGCAGAGTCCATAGTTGGGGAATAAAAAACGTTTCGAACACATGCACCAAAGAGCACGTGAGTGCGGGTCAGTATGTTGCAAGTACCCGCGTTCTAAGCGTGCCGTACATAAGCATTGGCCCTGAGCGAACTTGCATAAGGGACTATTGACCCATTTCGTGTGGGGACTGTTTGTCTTGGTACCACGTCCGGTAGTGCAGCCATCTGAATGTCATTTTCTTTGAGTGACACATGTCATTAATATTTAAGGGCATTCTTCTCATTTCCCGAAATACCAACAGATTACTTCTTCAGATCTCAAGATGGAAAGAAGGATTGATCACAAGAAAACCAACAGAGTGCTGAATCATGCAGGCTCATCTTTAGGGCGGCATTTATGGCAGTGTTTTGCTCTTGGCTTCAAATTGAGGTCCACTTGACCTAATATAAACTATGGGTTGATTTAGTCCAGTCTGTAGTCTTCTGCAGCACGTCAGTATCATGAAAATACTTGTCTTTTCATGACCAATGAAATGTAGTCTAGTATACTAACTTACAATTGAATGAAAATCATATAAAAAATAGAATTAATATATACGATTTTTCAGATTTAAAAAAAATGAAACCAACAATTTGAGCCATTTGGCTGGTACATGTATTTACCTCCTTGAAAACGAACACACACGCGCGCATCGGTTAAAGGATCTAATCTTTTATATTCATTAATTTTTAGCAAAGGCATTCATTTTCCTCTTTTATACTCAAAATAATGTATACCATCGAAAAATATTCCATTAGATTATACACTTATATACACATTGACGGTCAAACACGTACGAGTTTTCTCAGTGTAAGTTTTTAACAGTCGATGCATGGTATTATTTTCTATTATGAGCATAGAATGCGAAATTGCGAATCCCTCCTATTTGTAAAGAAATGCTTAACAATCTTTTGTACCATTTACAACTATATATTGAACAAAACGCTGTCGTAAGGTTGTATTCCGAGAATGACATTTTCACAACATGCTTGGCAATCTAGAAGTATGACGCAGTGTTTGTGTTAGTAAATTACAGTGGGGCTATTCTGAAGGGTATTTCCTGACCTCCCCAGAAAACATACACCATGTTCATAAATTAAAAATGAATATCTTTTTAGCTTAACTTTAATTGATAATCCAAATGAAAATAATAATGCAATTCAGGAGATAAAGTAAAGCATTAATTGGCATGGCCTGTATAGCATTCAGATATAGCATAACGGTGTTTGACTTTTATAAGCTTATGGTAGAAAATGTGACCATTGTGATGAACAAGACTACTAGTATATACCGCACACGCATGTTTATATTTGGGATGCCAACATTGATATCTTGTTTGTTGACTTGTTTACCTTGCATGTTGATATAGATGACTTGTTTACCTCGCATGTTGACATAGATGTGTTGGGTGTCAATACAAATTCATTTTGCCATTGACATTTCACGGTGTTGTAAAGAAAATTTATTCGCACCTATATGTACACAAATTGCATGTTGTATGGTATATTTTTACTGCATGTCAATATACTTTGTAGGAAACTATTTATCAAATTTAACAAGTATTTGTTCTCATCGATTACTGGTATATATTCTGTCCCATAAAATGGCCGTTTCTCCCCTCTCTAACTTTTATAGACAGCTCTCTGACATTAGTAAGTACTGAGCACTTGAGCAAACTCTTCTGTCTTCCTCTATCTCCGTACTTGACATCAATGGACAGCTACGGTTCCGCATTGAAGATTTCATCGGATAGAATTAGAACAGGAAATTGTCTAAAAGTAATATTTTAAGGGTTAGCTATTGTCGGTTTTATCTTGAGTGCAAAACAATTATCGCCCTTATAAGTACTCGACATTGTCGTGGATATTAGACTTTGACGGAAACTCTCGAGATTCGATGTCCTATATAGTACTCATATAGAACTCAACAGTGTACCATAAGGAGAGTTATTGTTGTTTGTATTAAAATTTAAAATGAAAGAAGAAAACATGATAATAAAAGTTATGGCTTAATTTTAGTTATCATAATCTTTCTGCAATACAACAAACATGACGGCAACATACAAAACTCAACTTTACATAATGACAAACGGGATGATTTCAGCTTTTCTATTGTTAATTTATCATATTTATGTAGCAACATTCCACTTGCATATAGTGTGTATGTCTCTCAACTGATTCGATACGCAAAGCTTGTTCTGCGTTATGATCAGTTTTTAAATTGAGGTAGAGTACTGACTAACTAGTTGTTGTTGCAGGGGTTTCAACAGTCACGTTTAAAGGCAGCATTTCACACATTCTATTGTCGTTATAACGTTCTAATTTGCTCATACAATCTGCCATTGGGTCAAATGCTATCTGACGTGTTTCATAGAAATTGTTGAGCCGTTTTCATACGCTGATTTTGACTAAGGTTTACCCCGTTTACCTGATCAAGACAATGTGCTCACGATGGGTGTGACCGGTCAACAGAGGATGCTTACTCCTCCTAGGCACCTGATCCCACCCCTGGTATATCCAGGGGTCCGTGTTTACCCAATATTTGTTTTGTATTTCATTTGGAAATAACGAAATTGATCATTCGTTATCTTTGCCTTTTCATAGTATTTTGGGGAGGCGTCTCCTAGATTTCAATGAAACAGGTTTCACTTTTGTTCCCAGTGGCTAATCGCATTGAAAGAATGGCATAGCGTGGTCATCCAAACTCACTTTTATGGAAACCTCGCGGCCAATCAGTGAATGAAATTTGCACGCTCGATCAAGAAGTGGCACGCTGTTATTGGAACAATTCCAATAGCACCATGAATTTGATGCTTAACCATCAAATATTTCTTAAGTTAGTAACGAAGTCTGTCATTTTTAGTTTTCTTTCCTCAGGTAAAGTCGAAAATTTCTACAATGCATTTGATGGGAGTGATTTTAGTGCGGGTGCTATCGCCATTTCATTCTACTCTGGATTTTGGGCGTTTGGGGGATGGTAAGATTCTTTAGGAACAAATCTTTTCTGAGTAGTCTATTTTTCATTTTTATTTCGAAAAGTTTAGGTAACAGATAACTAATTTGCATTGCAGGAGCTATCTGAACTTTTTAACGGATGAACTGATTGATCCACACAGGTAAATGTGCATGAACAAAATTAATGCATCTAAGGACCTCTCTACACTGCACACAAAAAGCTAGTAATTTTAAGCAATTAGAGTTATCTGCCCTTAATCTAAATTGAAATATACAGAATATTGTGGGTATTACCAAATTCTAAATCAGTTTAAGTATTTGTAAATGTCAGTAGGTAAAGATAGGTTAACTGACCTTTATATGCATGTTTTGTTTCCATTCAAGTGAGCAATGGTGATATCTTTTCATCAATATTCATATCTTTGAACATTTTTTCCTGGGGGTAAATGGCCCGTACCATATACTAAAAAATACGTAGATAAACTTAATATTAACACCTTAGTGTGATATAATTTTCTCAGTGTCTAAAAAAATGTTCATTAGTGTATAGTAGGGTCCTTAATAACCATGGTCTAAGGGGAAACCCCAGTGTACACCAACAAGACATTAAAAAGAATTTTACCATGTCTTACGAAGTAGAATTGTTTATTTCAAATCTGATGTTGTATTTCACATCTGTAGGAATTTACCACTAGCCATCATAATTTCCATGACCATCGTTACTCTGGCGTACCTCGTGGCAAACATAGCCTATTTTTCTGTCCTGACACCAGCGGAAATGCTGCGATCGTCTGCTGTCGCCGTTGTAAGTTACACTGAAGGTTCACATTTCTATAATTATTTGAAATTACTCATATTATATTTTGATCGTGAATTAACACATGTATATTTTCACCAGACGTTTGCCGAGCAGACGGTTGGGGTAATCGCTTGGATTATGCCGATCCTCATTGCGATTTCAGTCATGGGGTCCATGAATGGAACTTGCTTATCTATGTCAAGGTATGTATAATATGTATGTGCATTACTTTATCAAGTTAATTGTAAAATAATTTCGCTAATATCAATGTAGATTTGAAAATCCTTTTTTGTTTATTGGTTTGTTGATTTTTTTTTTCATTGTAATTCTGTATAGAATTTTGCAAATATTTTTCAAATCTAAAATTTCATTTTATGTGCATGAGTGAAATGCCAAGTGGTTTTTTCAAAGACCATAAAGGAATGCTTGCAGTTAACTTTAGTAATTATTTTTTGACAGATTGTTTTTCGTTGGAGCCAAAAACAATCATCTTCCAAATATCATCTCTATGATCAATTTCAAATACCTGACACCAGCGCCATCTCTCTTAACTATTGTACGTATTCGAGTCGATTTTCGGGTTGAATATCGGCTGTTGTAGAACATGCTCCACCTTCTCTCTTTTCATTTTTTCGATGTTTTTTTTAGCTGATTCTGACCCTGGTTATGCAGAGTTTTGAGGAGATATTCTTTTTGATTGAGATGATGGGATTTGGTTTTGCGATAGTTCTTTCCTGTGTCTTTGCTGGCCAGATTTACCTAAGAATTAGAGAACCAGAAATTCCCAGACCTATTAAGGTAAAAAAAAATATTAAATAGATAATTTATTTTCATTTAGAAAACTAAATACTTTATTCATTGATTCAGTAAGGGAGAGCATGTTGTGCATATGATCAATTTTTAATTCAAGACAATCTATTGAGAAATAAGTGAATGTTACATACTACCCATAATTCTCTACGTCTCTCTCTCTACCCATAATTCTCTGCGTTTCTCTTGCGTGCAAACGACTTCTAGCGGAAGTTTGGGATTTCAACAATCTTTTTTTACGTCAACATTCGCCCAAGTCGTTGTTACGATGTCTTTGCAAATAGAGCTTGTCATTAGGTGAATGTAGTAAGATGTGTTTCATACCCATTGCTAGACCGTTCTTTAACAACGGGTAACTTCGTTTTCTTTATAGAGGACTCGCGGCACCTTATCCTACCTTGGTCCGTGTTTGCTATCAATTTTGTATTCTTTTCAGGATTTATAAAGTTGTTCATTGTTTGTTATCTTCAACTTTTTTCGCGAAGGGTCTTTATGTCAAAAGCATAACCTGATGTTCTATTGTTAATGTAAGATCGCCAGTCACATAAAGTATTGTTTGATCTTTAGCAATGAACAGAAGGTGTCTTGCAATTTAGCATTGATAGTCATACCTTGCAAGAAAAATCTTAAGAAAAATGTTGCTTCCCTTTTTTAAAAAAAAAAATCACAAACATGATAAATATGATTTTAAGCAGGGAGCATAGATTCATTGAATTTGTTATACGTTTAGCTTCCCCTCGTCCTGCCTATTTTCCTGCTTGCTGTCAGTCTGCTGATATTGGTTCTCACATGTCTACAAAAGCCCGCCGAAAGCATGCTTGCCGTCATCCTCATCTTGGCGGGAATCCCTCTCTATGTTATAGGGGTCATTTGGAGGTCAAAACCGCGAGGAATTTCGAAAGCGATTCGTAAGTAAAACGAACTTTTACTTCAGAAGAAATTGGTTTATTTGTTTACTTTATGAAATATAAGTGTGTATGAGAATATTTTTTAAACATATGCGTAGTCTGTATATATTATGCTTTCAGACCGAACAACATGTTTCATCCAGAAGATCCTTTTAGTTGTTCCCCAGGACAAGGATACAGACTGGAAATGACAGAGATATATTGTCTAAAAGGAGCAGATTATTAACTGCATTATTATTCTTTATACACTTAGGTTCAATTATTTATACATGTTACAAATGTGTTCATTTCGCATATGAGGAAATAATATTTTCTTGTCTACATTCCACTGTTGTTTGTCGTAACAAAAGTGATAGGGGAAAAGAATTGGTTTCCCTTATGCATTTCAATACTTCTGTTTTGGTTTTGTGTGTGTGTGTGTGTGTGTGTGTGTTTTTGTTTATGAAAGAAGGCCCGCGAGGTCAGGCCTAATGGTTCTGATGGGATGTTTTGGCCAGTGGGGGTCTTACCAGGCCTTGCTGTAGGCTAAATTGTGGATAGCCACACTAAAATTAAAGATTCAAATGTTGTAGCCAGGAGATGGGGCCTGGTTTTAAATTTACCAACGTGGCTAAGTAGGTGGATACAACCACCGTACACTAAAATTGGTAAATGCCATTCTGAAGACTTCATACCGTGGGACTTAATGTAGTGTATACGTTGGTCGCTCATGCATGCCGATCTATCAAGAAAACCAATGCAACTCGTTCCTTTACACTTGTCGTTCATGGTATCTAGATAACGCACTAGTATATCAGTCACGTCTGCCTAGTGGCAAGGACACGTTCGTTTCACTAAAAAGAGGCCCCTGGTTCGATTCCGGCACTATGCCAAACCTAAGAAAATAAGTAAAAGTGACGCGTCTGGCTTTAGACTTTCGGATATACATGTACTATCTTAACTTCAATTAAAGGAGATTCTATGACCAAACCTGCAGATTCTCGTGAGACCATCACACTGAAAAAATGGCATAATGTGGTCATCTAAACTCGCCTTTATTGTGTCGCCCTGCCTGCGTTAGCGGGGCGACATATAGGGATCACTTTAGTCGTCGGCGTCACAAAATTTTTCTGTCACATTGTTTTCAGGAATCACACAGGCCAGCTTCCTGATATTTGGCACATTGCATCAGTGTGAAAAACTGTATCGTGTAACGCAGTTTCCAATCTACCGCATGTCCACTTCCTGTTTGACGCAACTTAAAAATTTTTTGACATAAACAAATTTGTCACAAAGTAATGACTGAGGGCCTGAGAACTATGTCTTTATTTCAGATAGAATCTCACAAATGGCATCTCATAACAATATCTCATCTTTCATCGAATTCTTCGTGTTAGAATATTCATTGTTATTCTAGTAAACTTGAACAGAACTGAATTCTGACAAAAAATATAATTATATACTATTTTGCCATGATGATACTTTATTTTCAAATGAAATTAGAAGTAGGCAGGCGACACATGTCTTCCCTGGAAGACTTACCACTAAGCTCAAACAATACGACCAATCAGTGAGTGAAATTTGCATGTTCCAGCTCGACAAAGCTACATTACACGTTGCTATGGGAACGATAGCAGTCTCTAAGACGACGATCCGATCCGTGTTGCAGGACACGAACCCTGACTGCTACCATGGCTATGGTCTTGCATGGTGCAGAATTTGAGGCACTTAACCCGAAACTGGTGACCTCTCTACTCGAGTGGAAAATTCTTTATGGGTCGCAAAACAATAAAATTTACGTGCTGTTATTTGTCTTAACCTCGTGCAATCATTACCTATTTTTTATCTTGCTTATATTTTAAAAGGCCAAAACCAATTTTGAATTTACACGCGGTGATAGAAACATAATTGACACATGCTATACATAACCACAGAGCTTCCGAGTGTAAAGGCTTGTAACTTATTTTACAGGGTACCCAATGTCGCTGGTTATACAAATTATATTAGGAAATGACAATTTATACATATAATAAATGTAGTAATTGCATTCTGGTTTCGTTGGACTCCGAGAAGTCACTCAGATAGTCACCAGATTTTGAAAAATACATGTATAAGTACTTTCAAAGATACTCAAGAATGTAAAGGCAAAGGTAACTAACGAACAGTGATCAATCTAGCAAGTCTCAAATCAAGTACAAAAACAAGAGTTTGGCAAACACGGACCCCTGGACACACCAGAGGTGGGATCAGGTGCCGAGGAGGAGCCATCTTGTGAAAGAGAAACACCGTGTATCGTCACCCTTGGCTAGCGAAGATGAGGAGGAGTAAGCATCCCCTGTTGACCGGTCACACCCGCCATGAGTCCAGGTAAACGGAGTAATCCGTAGTCAAATCAGTGTATGAAAAACGGCTTAACAATTGCTATGAAACACATATATGAAACACATAAGACAACATCTCTCCTAATGGCAGGCCATACTGGCAGACTAAATCGTTGTAACGACCATAGAATTTGCGAAATGCTGCCTTTAAACGTGACTGTTGAAACCCCTGCAACAACTTGTTTATAAGTAGCCTGTCTCGATTCAAAAACTGATCATACACAGAACAAGCTCTTGTATATCGAATACCTTGAGAGACGTACACACCATATGCAGGTGAGGTTGGAATATTGCTATGGGAAGTTGACGATGGAAAAGTTGAAATCGTCCCGTTTGTTATAAAGTTGAGTTGTTAGTTTGCCGTTAATGTCTGGGTTTAATAAAATAACCAAGTACGATGCAGACTTGGATCACTCTGTGGTGTTCTTTATTTCTAGTTCGTTGGGGTATATTGAATCGACATATGAATGAAAACCATTATTATCAATAGATAAAACTTAGTCAATATATCGAAATGTCGAATTAAAGGCCACCGCTAGAGATTTCTTCTTTTTATGTAGAAACTTTTGGATGAATTCTGCCTCATACGAATATAAAAACAGGTCTACTAACAAAGGAGCACAATTCGTGCCCATGGGAATTCCAACAGACTGTTGGAAGAGCTGGGCGCAATACACTACAAAGATAATGTCAATGAGGAACTCCAGCATTGCTTTAATATCAACTTCAGAGTACTTGTGTGTAGAATCAGAGTGGACCTTAACAAAGTAATTTTAAAAATGGCGACTGAACACTAGACATGAATATTTTCTTTTTCCATTTTTGTTGAAGAAGCAACTGGCTATAATGTTAAAAAGCCTTGTCGTTAATTTGTCGTGCGGAATGGTCGTGTAAAGTGTTGAAAAGGCATACGTTTTAATATTGTTGATATGAGAGGAGTTCTGAGATTTCAAATTAATTAGAAGTTCGAATTTTAGTTAACCTTAGTGTGGGCCCGTTGAGCACTCCGTTATTTCAAAGACGGCGAGGAATCCGTTATTTCATATGTTTTTCATTTGTACATAAACGGTAATATCTCCGTTATTTCACGTGTTTACAGACGGTAAGGACTCCGTTGATTCGCGTGTTTACAGACGGTAGGAACTCATTTATTTCACGCGTGCGGAATGGTCGAGGAATCTCCGTTATTGCGTGTTTACAGACGGTAGGAACTCATTTATTTCACGTGTTTACAGACGGTAAGGTCTCCGTTATTTCATGTGTTTACAGATGGTAATATCTCCCTTATCTCACGTGTTTACAGACGGTAATTAATATCTTCGTTATTTTTACGCGTTTATAGACGATAAGGACTCCGTTATTTCACGTGTTTACAGATGGTAATATCTCCCTTATCTCAAGTGATTACAGACAGTAATATCTCTGTTATTTTACGCATTTACAGACAGGAAGATCTCCGTTATTTCACGTGTACACAGAAGGTAAGATCACCATTATCTCACGTGTTTACAGACGGTAAAATCTCCGCTATCTCACGTGTTTACAGACGGTAAAATCTCCGCTATCTCACGTGTTTACAGACGGTAAAATCTCCGCTATCTCACGTGTTTACAGACGGTAAACTCTCCGTTATCTCACGTGTTTACTGACGGTAAAATCTCCGTTATCTCACGTGTTTACTGACGGTAAAACAGGCGCGTAGCTTCCTATACGCCAACACTACCGCTGCGTGCACATTCGGAGGGAAAAACCAAAAACTCTATTTATCAATCAATCTTTTTATTTTCATGATTTCTAACTGTAATTCATTCACCATATGGCGTTTATAGATACGGGGCTCACGGGCGGGGTGTTACCGGTCAGGCAGGAGGATGCTTACTCCTCATGGAACCTGATCTTGCCTTTGTTTTTTGTCGGAATCCCGGATGTTGCCTTACACTCGATTTTGTATGTGTTTTTTGGGACTAGTGATTACGTTTAATATTTTGGTTACTCGCCATTTATATATACCACCAGTTAAGATTAGCAATACTTTGATTAGTTGAATCTGGGGTTATGGCATGCCTGATCTGTATAAGGCTTTATTAGATCTTATATCCCGGTATTGTCAGTTTTGTGTTGTCGTTGTCCAAATAAACACGGACCGTCGAAAACGTAGAGGAAAATCAGACAAAAAAACCTAAATGGGAAAGCAAATAGGACAGTTTCTTTGCTACTACGGGGCATATTTTGGAAAAAAATTCATAGAAAAAAACCAGTAGGTATTTCATAGGGATTACATAAATTAGTGTATTTCTTTATTAATCCACCCGCTCCACCACTTCATGTGTACCCTGAAAACTTTTGGTAAACACCCTAATAGTAAATTACACTTTCCCGTTCAATCTCCACTATCCTTCTGTATGATAACTCATAAAAAAAAAAGAAAATTTCTTTTTTAAAAAAAATGGCATATTTCAGCATAATTTTTAGGTCCCAGAAGTAGCAAAAGCCAGGATTTTGCAACGATTTTACCCTCGGAGCATCTTGGGGTTCTTGAGCACCCCCAGACCCCCTGCGTAAGGGAACCTCTCGAGGTGGGCAGGGTCGGCTCCCGACCCTGCGTGCATATCAATTTATAGCTAGCTACGCCCTGTAAAATCTCGGCAAAAACAGTAACATTCATATGATTTATTGAATGTTTAAATGTGGAAAGACAATCACCTATGAAATATAAACAAAAATGCAGCCATTTTGTGATGAAATAACGCACGTCACTTTAGAGCTGTTTATTACATTGTGCTCGAATTATTTTACTGAAAGTGAGAAAATATGAGATATTCTTACAGTTTCAGGATATACTCTTCTTTAGTGTTGTCTATTTCATATTTGCTATTAGAAGATTTGGGAAGTATTATCGATGTTTGATGGGAACAATGCCAATCAGTGCAAATAAAAATTCACTGTCAATTTGATTTATTAGTCTTTTTGTTAGTAACGTCAGCTATTATAACTTGTCTTTAAAACATGAACTAGGTTTACTTCAACATTCTGAATCCTACTGCCATTTAACGTTTATTATTCCATGATCCTTTCGAGACAGATCGATA
>CAJDSM010041841.1:0-27899 GCA_903981925.1 Ostrea lurida | reverse complement strand
AATAAGAAGAAAAAAAATCAGCATCCGCTTTGCTTCTAAGTGAGTGCTAAATGTAGATCAGAAAATTGCAAATAGTCTCTTAACACACAAACCCTCTATAGATGTTCAAAATTTCTTTTAACAATTCATATGGCTTCTTTACTGTTATTTTCATATTTTTGATAGTTAAATTAAACATACATGTAGTACTTTTCATTTCAACCATCATGCAAGAAGATACTAGATATTGTAAAATACAGAATAATCGAAATGTATTCAATGTATACCCCCCCTTTCAACGCATAAGAGTTGAATGACTTTGAAAATGAAAAGAAATAGAGGAAAAATAGTGTATCTAAACTCATGCTAATGTAGTCCAGAGATTCATCATGACAGTCATTAATTTCATAAATCTTAAATCAGAATAAAAAGCCAAAGAAGTTAAAAGGGGACACTATTAGGAACCGAAAACAAAGGTGACATTCTGTATAGTTGTTCACTATCGATAAAACGTGATGTTTTGAAGAAAAAAAATCCTGTACATGGATCTTTGAATATCAATATTACATGTGTGAATTCCAGATAACATGTTGTCATCCTATTTATTTCTTTATACCATATGTTCATGAAATAATTAAAGTAAAATATGAAAGATTAATGCCGAATAATTTCATGGTGCCATATTTTAAAACCAAATTGGCGATTTTAAAAAAAATAACCAATTTTGCTCTTCGTAATTTGGAACATGGGTAAGGTAGAACTTGAAAAATTGGAATATTTATATAAGATGAAAATTCCATTTCTAAAATCCTAAACTGTTCATGTTTGAAATATGGACGTTTTTCTGGCGTTTTGCATTGCATGTATTCATATTAGCAGACACAATTCTGTTTATTTTAGAATGTAAAAAACATTTTCACTAATTTCATTCAATACTTTTTTTTATATATTTATTGGGGCCATTTCATAGAGATGGGATAAGCATAGGGGGCTCAAAAGTATGAAAAAATTCTTAATACCTGTTTGAAAATTAAAGCGACTCCGAATTTCAGTGTTGGTCTCATTTTCTGCACAACTGGATTTCTTGCATCACTCACCACAAGATACCAGTGTTATAATGCGCTTAGATTGGTGGAGTCAAGGGCGAAAATAGGAACACGAAACCTCAAACAAGGTGTTGTGACTTTTGTTTTGATCTTACTTACGGGCCAATCGTGTTAGGTACCCGTTAGCACTTTTTAGTACTGTGATGTTATTAGCAGTCTAACTAAGTTCTTCGGAGTTCTTTGGTTCAACTATCCTGTTTTGACGGCGAGGCAGAAGAAAGGGAATAATAGTTCAGTTACTCCCGATAGGAAAGTCGAGATTTGGGGCTTATAAAAACCCCTTTTCTTTGAATCTGGCATACGGAACTTTGGGTCTTCACCGGCAGAGCCTAAAAGTTGAGATATTATTTTTTTTACCGTATTAATTTTAATGCTTAGAAACATTGGTAATATATTTTGGGGAGATTGTGATAATGGTTCTTTAAAAGCTCTTGTATGTTACATGACCACAATCACCATAGTTTTCTTTAAAAAACGTCAATGTAAACAAAATTAAGTACCTTTTCATCTTTGAACTTACCTGATACTAAATTATTATCAGTTTTTCTTAGCTTTAATTCGGAATGTCGATGGATCACTGCCTCAAAAGGCTGTCGATTTAGACCAAAATTCTTGATAAAAAAAAAAATATACTTAACTTGTTAGGATTTCCTTTTGTAGTTTAAATTAATGTAGAATTGGTTACTATTTGTTTTTCTTGGCGGAAAGATCCATTTAATTGTCCTAAACAAACAAAAGAAAGGAGGTAAGCAATCTATTCAACCTTATCGTGGACAAATTTGGTGTTCAGGATTACTTATTTTTTGGTTGCTACATTTAGTGATAATTCCTTATTTCAGAACAATGGGCTAGGTTTTGATATCTGGTGACCTCCCAACCGTAACATAGTGTACAATTCTCTTTGTGTATTACAATTGGACATTCAAAACGAATATCTGTCAACTCTTGTGATTTTCCTCTGTGCTTAGTGAAACCGTGCTTAACATTAGCTGCTGGCCCTGGCCGCGCGGCCTAGTGTGCGAATCGATGACTAAGGATATTGGTGCCCAGTGGCTAGTTGCAAAGGGTTACCATGGCTAATCAATTACGCCAACTTCAGCCGCCAAGCAGTTTGCACGTGGCTGCAAGTACTACTCGCGCGGTGATTCGGCACGGTGGACCTGGGAGGAACATGTTTACGAGAGCGGAATTATGACTTTCGGTGCGAAGATTGACGTGTGGATCAGTACAAGTGTTGCGGCCTTCTAACCACTGTCTTAATCTTTTGTAACGGATTACAGATATTGTGTTGCTGTTTTGCACGTGAATTTTCAAAGATGTTATCGCGTTCCTGAATATTTTTTAAAAAAGACCAAAATGTCTGGAGATATTATGGTTCAGTTGGCATTCACAAAATAGGAAAAAATATAATCAAATACATTTTTATTACCAGTATTTTGCGACCTATATAGGAAAAAATTCTTATGCCATATACTTACTTACACCATTATAGGTCAGTTTTGGCCTGGCATTAATTCCAACATACACCACATGCTAAGAATGATTTAATATGGCTAAAGAATTACACTTAAAAATGGCTTCAACATGTCCACCTAATTGAGAAAGTTCACTTTTTCCAATTTCCAAAATTATGAGAGACAAACAGATGACAATATAAAAAGTTAAACCAGTTTAAGCCCATGGCTGTCATGAGTTGCCATAAGATGTGACTTTTCAATTTGTTTTAACTAGACCGCGATTGCATGGGTTTATTTACTGGATTGCTTGTAGTCTTAGTAGTGGAAGTGCAAAGAGAGGTCCGTGGGATTCGATTTAAGGGGATTCACAGACGTCCCGGTCAAACCTAAGACGTTTATCATATGTAGGTAGTGAATGGTCCTTAGCCATGTTACCGCGGGCATTAGAAGTGAAATTCATCGTATACGAACTCTATAGCCTATAAAATTACGTGCTTAAGGGGGGGAGGGGAGGGGTGTCTCGGTCACGGGAGAAAAAGTCAGACCTCCTGAGGCGTCATGCTTGTGTCAAAATTTGTGGTGGGCATCTCCACTTTATAAAGGTTGTAATTTCTCTAGGAATTGTGAAAAATTGTCTCTGGTGAAACACACACTTAACTGATTGTCTCTGGTGAAAGACACTCACTAACTGGTGGTCCTCCCACTAACATTGTAGTCTCGTGTGGCGTCGTTCCTCGCATCCCATGCTGATTGGCTCTCTGGTCTCCAGCAATGACGCTTCCTTGGCAGTCTGGGAATGGACGATGACGACGATGATATTGATGATGATGATGACCGATGACACCAAATAAAAACAAGGTTGAGTAGGAAGAAAAACATAGACACAGTAGCTCTTTTTTCATTTTCATCTGAATTCTCTTTTCTGTGCATATTGTATATTTCCGTTACAAATGATACATATATTGTACCATAAGATATAACAAAAATTGGACATTTCCAATCAAACAAATGTCCTACTGACTAACAATTACCTCATTCAATTAACTACAAACTAATGTATAGCCAATTTTAAAAAGCATGCTTACTACTAAAAAAAGATAAATTCACTATAATTTCCTTATCTGATAGGGGCAATTCAAACATTAAACTCATGTCTTAAAAACAAGAAACTGCACATTAACCCACGTCATTTTCATGCTGGAGGAATTTTTATGCTGAGACGGATAGTAGTTGCGACAGTGACTTCAAAAACGACAATTATACAAATAATACTAATTTCGGCAAAATACCAATTAACTACTGTAAGATTACAGTACCACAGATACCATTTTAATACGACATTAGTAGTGTTATTTCCAAGTATTAATACATGCTACCAATTATTATGACCGTACATTTCGGCGACTCAAATACCATTAATAATCAGGATTACATTAACTTTCATTTCGCACATAATACCAACAACAATTTTTATAGTCTATGTTAGCATGCAGTACCAAAATACCGGTTAAAATGAATATACCTAAACAATGGTTCAGCAAATACAAATCTAAAAATACTATATCATTTCGTTTTAACCATATTCATGTAGTTACAGATCTATATGTTTATTTTGCAGGAACATTAGGAATTTGTTATTCGGCTGCCTGTGACACAGAATGTGAATAAGTCTGAAATTAAATTGTTTTCTTCTATATTTTTATACCGATTCATTCTGAACAAAAGCAGTTTTAGTTTTACTGCCAAAGAGAAAACAAAATACTCATACATGCTCAGAACAAACAGAAAAAAATGTCCAACTTAAATTTTGGATGTTAAAAACTTTAAAAAGTTATAGTATCTCAAAAATGGAGAAAAAAATATGCTTTATATATTCGTAGAGATAATAGCTAAGATTAGACTAAAACGACTTATCATTTATATTTTCGTCAATGTTAATTGTATATATCAATGAATAGTCTTTTAATAATACTAATGATACTGGATCTCTACAATATAAATTATTTTAAAGTTTGATTTTTCATCTACATTCCCTGTTGTGGTAAAAAATGTTTGAAAGTGGAACCAGTTATATCAAATCACCCAAATATTGTTCCAGTTTAATATGGTATTTAATTTCGACAATTATTGTCAAGAGATGAGCTCTGTGTTGTATTGTCTGCTGTGCATGCGCCCAAGAGGTGATATTATGATAGGCCTAATTACTGTTAGTAATCATTCATTTTTTTCTTTCGATTTTCCTGTTCAAGTGACGAAATACGTATATAGTAGATGAATACTCAACAAAACAGCGGCGGTAATGCACAGACATTTTTCAGGAGAGGATTGAACCCTAGTTTTGCCCCTTTCTGGCTTTAAAAACCCCTAAAGTGGCAAAATTACTATCTTTTTATTAAAGAATATTCCAGAGCAGAATCTCGAAACCCAGTTAATCTTAAATCTGCAGTTGACATGAAAATTCCTGTCACGGGATATTCATTCAAGCAAAAATTATGTCTCATTATATTCACTATATTAGGAGTTCAATAAAGAAAAGGAAAAGTTAACATTTTACATGAAATGGAAGAGGGGTACTACATTGCCAGCAACTTGTTCTAATTTTACAGAGATTATTTAGGTCTGAATTCTATGAGTTTAAACTTTTGAAGAGGTAAGAAAGTTTTTTAAAATAAAAAAAAATATTGAGGGTCAGTGCGGGTTAAAAAAATTACCACGTCCTCCCAATGAGTAGACAAAATGTTGTTCTGCGGTGAGTATATAAGTTAGTAAAATCAGCAGTTGATTCGAGATGATAGTAGGGAAAGGGGTTTAATACACGAGTAAAGTATTGATGGCGGAGGCTTTCCATGAAATTATTCCTTCAAGAGTTTCAGAATCCACAAGGCACGGATCAACAATTTACAGTTTACACGTTCAGGTTATGATATATACACATGAATAAGTAAGTAAATACGGTGAACATTTATGACATAAGTAATTTGAAATGATAATTATGAGCAACTATTTTCTAGGTATATCAAATCTCCACAACAGATCTAAAAAATCGCCAGGCAATCGGTAATAAACAATCCACCCATTAACGATTGATAAATGCAGATTCTACAGATAACAAAACAAAAAGGTCCACACTTGCGTACTACTTTACTTCAATATCTATAATTTACTTTTATATTTAACTAAAATTCCTACTACTTTTGTATACTACTCCTAATTATTCTGGCTCTTACTTTACTTATACTATTCACACTGATGTCCCTCCAACTGTCTTTGCCAAAACTAACTTTTCCTCTCTCAATTGCTAAAAACGTTAATACAATCGGACCAAAACGGATACGGACAATATCCACCAAGGACCAATTAGCAGATTAGCCTAAAACACTCAAGTACTTTTAACATATAGAAGTGAACTTGATATTAAAAGATTACAACTTGAAATGACAAACAATTCATAGTTGTTTCCAATGACATTGAGCCCATATTCTTATTCAAGCTATTGAATTAAGAAGGACCGATTGGAAAATTTTCATTAGATAATATTTGTCGATAATCAAATAATGCAAACTTAAATGAATAGTGAATGAGGGTGCATGCTTTTTAACTACATTCGTCTAATATAGAATAACAGCTTCTTACATTTCTGGAAATTAAAAGTCGAAATCTGAAAAAATAATAAGAATATGGCGAAAATTGTAATGTTATTTTCATTTTAATTTTTTTTGATCCTCAATTGGCAAACTAACCATCCATGAGTGGGAGCTATATTTAATTACTTACAAAAATGAAACTTTAAATCAAGTCACTCATACTGATTCTCAGCATTCTATTACCTGTCAGAGTTACATCAGTTATACAAAAAGGCGAATGAGATTAACATTGTGTTCAAACGTAATCATAATCCAAATAAAACAATACAAAATCGAGTGCATTTAGAGGCATACACGGAACTCCGACAAAAAGCGAAGGTAGGATTCAGGTGCCATGGAGGAGTAAGCATCCTCTGCTGACCGGTCACACCCGCCGCGTGCCCTTAGTCGAGTAAAAATGTAAAACGGGAGTTACCCAGTCAGTCAAATCTAAGGCATGTTAGGAAAATGGACAGTTCTAACAAAGTGGTATGAAACAATAATCATTCAACTATGACTTTGTGATGAATTGTAATCGCCAAACATCGGTCATACTTGTTATAGCGACCGTAGAATTTGCGAATAAATGATGGTGCTTTAAACGAGATTTTCGTCAATTAATATCCCTGCAGCATCAACCTTTATAGTTAGAGTAGTTGGCCTCGCTTTAAAAAGTCCGCATACGCCATAGCATGCTCTGGTATCGCATCAACTGGGAGATATACCACCCCAATAAGCAGGTGATAGTGGATAATATTACTACATAGAAAAGGAAAGTTTGACGATTGCAAGCTGAAATCCATTCAACGCTTCATATAAGTAGTTGTCAGTCTGCCATTAGAGTCGCAATGTTAAGTATATTAATATCCAAAATTGAAAGCAGATATTCAATTCTGTTGGTGTCCTTTATGTCGAGCTTCGTTCGGGATATATCAAATAGGGACATAATTGTGAAAATTGATGATTGTTAATTGATAACACATTCAATCTAGTTTAGGTGACCTAGATGTAAGGTTAGAAAGGAAACGGCAAGTTTTTTGTTTTATCCAGAGCGTAACAGTTTCTGTACTTAATTCTGCTTCATTATGAATATAAAAAATAAAGTCTGCCAATAAAAGGGCTTACAATTTAGTACCCATAGGGAATACATACGGATTAATATTACACAACCAATACAGTTTCTATACTCTTGGTTAGTGAGCGATTATAAACAATATGGTTGTCCAAAATATCAATCATGTAACCTGCAGAATTGAAAAGAACATGTTGTATGCTTCAGGCTAAAATTTATTCTCAAAGATAAGTTAGATTTGTTTTCATATTACTAATAATCTGGATTAGTTAGTATAAAATGATTGAGAAACAAGCCAAAGAGATTATAGTAATGTAGCGTCGACTGTCGCATTCGAAATTGATTTAATGTAAAAGTGTAGGGCTTTTTATCTAATAAAAGAATCTCGTCCCAGTTTATTTGTAAACACAATGACAGGATTATTAATTCGATACACACATTGAGATTGTAGTATTGGACTCGCAGGAATGATTTTATGAGCATAAATACATGCGAAACTGAACATATAAGCACAAGAAGCAATGAAACATGGAGGATAGTAAAAACAACAAACAAAAATACTGTAGAGTAGAATAAAATATCTTATAGTCATTTTTAATTCACCGAAATCCTTGGCACTACATCTCAATGAACCCAGAAACATTCATAATCTACAAAGATTGATAGTTTGTATGTTATATAATTGAATGTTGAACTGGATAACGGCTTATGGTTTCACCGCCTATTATGGCCCCGACCTTCAGTAATGTTTCAGGACGACCCCTGACACAGACGTTGCGGGCTATGTACGGCGATACTACAGCGGACTACCCTTTGTTTATATGTTTGCCCGGTGGCCGATCAGAGGCATAGCCCCTGCTTGTAGTGAGAGAGGTTAACATGAGACGAAGCCCCCCCTTCCTTTGATAATTTGGGCAAGAAAAATAAAATATGCGTGTGATTCAGGCTTAGACCGGAATCTGAAACGCGTAGGGAGTAGAGAGTTACAGTGAGTCCCTTCTGTTTTGGGGGGTGGAATAAGCTTTGGTCAGAAAACTATATATAGGTATTGTCTCAACATTCTCACTTCAAAAGGAACATTCTCAGTATACAATGTAAAACTCATAGACCATCTGTGTCTGTTAAAGTAAGCGATTTAAAACCTTAAAAAATATCAGTTTTAATACATAATCTTATTAGGTTGGTTGGTTGTACATTAGTTGTTTAGCGTCCCACATAATCGATCACTCCAATGGGGTGTTGCGCTGCAAAATGTAGGCTTATGTTTGGTGCTTGCGGTCTTGGAACAGGGGTGGGGGTCTTTATTGTACAACACCTGCTGTGATTTGAGGCCTTGGTTTTTGCGGTCTCATCCGACGGACCACCTTATTTAGTCGTCTCTTTACAACAAGCAAAGGGTACTGAGGACCTATTCTAACCCGGATCTCCACTGGATGATACGTTCACTTCATCGATGAAATCTATTCTTAGCGTTTGCAAAACCATCTGAAATACCTGTAACATTTAGTACACATTTCACAAGAAGTTACTGAGGCAATTGTAGTGCAAAACCTTACTTAATACTTTCGTGATGTTACTGCTGATGTCACATGACTAGAAAAACAAAACCACAAACGTCAGGAATCAATTTTCAATGAACCTTGAAACTCCCTGCCTAACAGGGATATTTCGTGAGATAAACGACATAGAGAAAGGCATATGTCGGCACCAGGAAAAACATAGCGATTAAAGCTTTACGGGTTATATATTATATCCTGTGGTGACCGGAATACAAATCCTCTTATGTAATGAGAGGTGACCGGAATGGTCAGGAACTGTTGTAACCTGTTTTGCTTCAAAATTTGATTGAAAAAAAACCCAGCTTAAAACCAAACTTATCATGCAATCAATATTTCTGATGAGGTCTGCTTATGATACAGCCCTGTGATTCCAGAGATCCGTCAAATGCAATAACAGTGCAATCAGTTTATGTGGAAGAATTTCAGAAGTCTATAGTATATACCTATTTAATGGCTATGAGGACAATAGCAAGTTTATTGTCCCCCGAGACCACAACCATTTCCAGAGGTGCAGCCGAGGGAAATAGTTGCTGTCGAGAGGGACAATAAACTTGCTATTGTACGAATTGCCAGTAAATAGGTATTTTATTATGCCAAAGTGAAACCAAGATTGATCGTCGTTTGGTAAACTACTGGAAATTATAGATATCGGATTTTGACGTTACATATGTAATAACACTAGAGATATTCCGAAAAAGAAAACGCGGGAAAACGTAGCAACCGGTAAATATTTCCCTTGGGCAAATAGTTCACAGGCTATTTCATGAGAAGGGTTATTCAGGGGAAATAGCAAATTTATTCACCCAACATTTCTGTAGTTTTTTTCTGTACGAATGTTAGGTGAATAAATTTGCTATTTCCCCTGAATAATCCTTCTTATGAAATAGTTTGTGAACTATTTGCCCTAGACATCAAGACAGGTGAAAACACACGCATAGATCTACACTTCCTCCATTGCTTCTTCTCCTTGGTCTTTCTTATGCATAAAATTTCACACTTTATTGATGAATTTCAAAACTAGGAAGAATGACGGGGGTCTTATCGGATGGCATGGCAATAATTTTGAACTTTTTACACGAAAATTCAGCCGTTTCTTACTTACCGCCTTGATACTTACACTTAGCGTGGTTGGACCTCCATAACAAATACACTATATTAATCTTTTAAACGAACGGAGCCAAATATATTTTCATGATATCTCTTTCAATACAAATTTTGTGACCTATTTGCATTATCATATGTTAGTAAATTTAGTAAATTATTTCATCATAAAAGGTTTAAGTATCATAAACTTTTAAAACATTTAATAATTCATATTGTGATATATTTCTTATTTCTCAAGTTCAAAGAATATGGTGCAATTACCGAGATAAAAGGCGTTTTGGATGAAATATAAATAAAATTTTCTTTCAAGTTTAGATACAATAATTTGGCACTACATTGTTCACTTTTATAAAGTTTTACTTTCATGTTTCGGATTTCCAACATTTCGGTTTGAGCATCACTGAAGAGACATAATTTGTCGAAATGCGCATCTGGTGCATCAAAATTGGTACCGTATATGATTGATATAATACACCTTTGTCATATACTCAATAAATAGCATTTTCAATCAGACATAGTGCTTCTTGTATCCAACAGCTGTATCCAAAAAATACGCTTTACCTTTTTTTAAAATAAGCAAACTATGGAAGATATTATATCCCTTGTTTATAAGATAGTTCAGGAACTGTGTGACATCAGCTTTGCAAGCCCGTAATTTAGTAAATATAAATCATATCCGGTACCAATATGTGATCGCTAAGATAGGAAAGAAAAGCAAAGATTTGATGGGGTTTTCCCTTTAAGAAAATAATACCTTAGTAAAATATGCTAGTATTACTTATTTTATTTAAATAATATGTATTTAGAAGTATTTTTGTTTCAAAATATACTGAATAGTATCTATTTATCGAGATGATAAAATGAAATTCTGATAACGTAGTAAAACGTTTATGACCTGAACAAATCTTTCAGTCCAAACTGAGAGGACATTCAGTAGCTTTCTAAATGCAAGCAAGTAAACGTGTCTTAATGAACAAAACTAATCTGATAACTAGATATTCAACGAAAACGTCAAGTATTTTACATGTAGCCTACCCCATGGCAACAAATAGGTGGCATGAACGTGCGATATTGTTGACTAATTAAATCACGGCGGTTATACAGGTACGGCGTACTAATTCTGATTGGAGCGTTCTATTCTCCATTGAGTGCTATGTACAGGAGCGCTGTTCATTAGCATAAGTTACTTTTTTCTGGCAGTGCGCGTGTGCTAGAGTCTTTATAAGCAGCTGGTTGAGTGATTTTACACAGAGAGGAGTTTACCCTTTTTCACATCACACCATAACAAAAAACAGTAAGTATGTTTTTCCTTAAAGAGATGCTACAACTCATTTTTCATATCTTAATCAAATGCCATTTAAAATACGTATCGACTACATGATAAACATTATATCGATACCGACTTTTTTGAACAATTTGAATGCAACACTTTGCTCTCAACTGCAATTTGAAGATCATGTTTCTTCATGCTGACTTGGGCATTTTGAATCACGTGATTTAGAAGGACAACAAACGCGTTGTGTCAAAACTTATATAAATACCCCTTAAAGGATCTACACTCGTTTCTCAAGAATGGGATTATTCCCTGCCTTTATCACAAATCATTATTCCAACAATGTGTCTCTATAAACTATGTCTTTTTTTGCACATAACATTTTAAGATGAAAAAAAAAAAGAACTTGCGTATAGCCTTGTGTGTATGTCTCCTGGCTCTTGATTTATCAAACAGTCATAATGATCACCATATAAATTATATTTTGCATCTCTTTCTATTCTAACTTCTTTTCTCCAACAATGGGTGCATCCATTGTACATGTACGCTAGCTTTGACATGCAACAATGTTTATCGTCTGTGCGCGTGCGTGCAAGAACTCAATGTTTTTGTATGGGCAATCAAAAAGTATTAGTTTCTGCGCTTAAACGATAATTTTCAACTTTATAAATACGTTATTTTCTCAAAAATTCATTTATGCGACCAAAATTGAGAAAGCTTTGGGAAAATTGTTACTAAATGATTTTTGCACAAAAAAGGACTATAGTGTTTCTTTAAGTTCTTCATAAAGACGACACAAACTATTCTAACATCTTTTACATATTCGTTTATGTTTTTGATGCGTTGTAAAAAGGATTTGATGAGAAACACTAATGAATTTCGAATGAAAATTAGATTTAAGAAAAACCAAACTCCCCTACTCAATATGAAATGAAAAATATCAAGCGTGATATATAAAACAAACTCGCCACACAGAAACAATATATCCCGCAGCAGTAATAGGTGACATATTTTTGATTACTAAGTAAATGGGAAAGGGGGGGGGGTGGATTGAATATTCATCATACAAAATCCGTATGTTTAAAAATATGTTAGTCGCATGATGAAATGAACTTCATATCATTCCACAGTGAAGGCTGCCATTGCTTTACTTGCTGCACTCGGCTTTGTTGCCTGTGTATCCGCTGGTTCATATGGAGGAGGCCAACCCGTAATGCAGCCGAGATTCAATTATGCACACTATCAACAACCGAGAATGGTTTACGCTGCCGTACAGCAACCAGCGTATTACGGCGTACAACAGGTCGGTGGATCAGGGTCTGGAAACCTCTTCGGCGGATCTGGAAACATGTTTGGCGGAGGCGGACTCCAAGGAGGAGGATCTAATATGGGATCAGTTCTCCCACTTCTCCTCCTATGTAAGTATTTATATAGTCGGTTGTGGGTGAAGATACTACTCTTGCTCTCACCACCACCCCTCCCTTTGAAATTTTTCTGGATCCACCAATGGTTCTTTCAAGCATTCAGAAATTGAATTGTGATTATTTGTTGTAGTCTTATTGTTGGCAATCCTTGCACCAGTTCTGATTGGATCCCTAGTATCCAGCAATGAAACCCTCTATGACAGCATTGACAGCTCTTAAATAGGTACGTGCACCATGCTTCATAAGCTGTACCATACAGCTAACCGTTAACATTTCGGTTTAATTGATCAACTATTCACCTCCTAAAACAGATTTGATCTAATTACAACATTTATTTTTATTTTCAGAGGCGACCAGTAGGATAAGAGATATTTATTGACTGCCTGTAACATAGTTGAAAATAAAGCAATGAATTTAGCCATGTAATTTTGTTTTTAAATATAATATCGAAAAAAAAAATGTGGTTTTAGTAGAAATCACCCTGTCGACTCACTATATTGAAAGCGAGTCACTGTCGTATGTGACCTCATAATCCCATCTCTCAAAGCGTTTCTTTATTTGTGGTACCTGTGATAAACGACCACCTGTCTGAGATGACGAATCTGCGTATGACGTCACAATTTTGGCAGTGTTTGGCTAATATCCACAAAATATGCCGTTGATGAAACTAAATACTGGGGCAAGGCCCTTAGGAGGACAGAGATGACACAACAATGAAAACGGCTCAATGACACTTTTATAACCGGGTTTAACTCTGAGTAGTTAAATCACATTATAAAAGCTGCATTGAGCTCCAGCTTATGCACTTTCGTGCTAAATGACAATAAAGAAAAATTAGCAAAGTACTCTTTGATGACTTTATTTGGCGATACTGGCCACGGCTGCTATAAAACAATAAGAGGGAGCCGAGCATCAATTACTGCCTTTTGGGGCATCCCTAGACAATACAAGAGGAACTAGTGAACCCTGGGCACAGATGCTCACCAGTTTGCTCACCTAGTACTGAACAATTCATGAAAATAGGAGTCAATAGAAAAACGCACTAAACACTACTGGTGAGTCAAAATATCCCATACAAGACTATGCCTCAGCATCGTCTGCGCCACCAGTAGGGCAAGAGTACCAAAAACTAAGCAGTCATAAATAGTGAAAACAAACTAGAAAATAATTTAATGCCAAGTCTATCCTAATAAGACTCGCATTATTAGGCCCCCTAATCCACTTCAATGTTAGCATCCTTCAATCCAATACTTGGTCAAACAATTGACTTCAACATTTGGACAGTACTAGGTGAATCAAATAGACAATAAGATGTCAAATACATTAAAAATTAAGTCTATGACAAAAATGCAAGTACCTACAATAAATTTTTTTTTTTTAAACTATCACTAAATGAACAATCAGTCAGTCATGACGCAGCCATGGCCTTTTTTGTCCAGTTTTGGAGACATATGAACAGAATTATCAACGATGCTTGCAATCTATATATTTATAAGTCAGTTATTGCCCATGTCAAAAAGGTATCCCATATCACAAAACCCTGTCCGTGTTAGTCCGATGTACTTTCCCCATAAGTTTGATGTGGAAATGATTTTGCGAACACGATATGTATTTGTGCTTATAATATTGACACTCCGGCTTGTTACATTTCCTCTTGTAATTAACTTCGTAACATTTAAGGAGCATTGGCTGGGTGGAGAAAGTCTGGATGGTCAACGTATTGTACATGTACAAGAATCATAACCCTTGGTCAACAACGGAGAATGAGAGAGAAGGGTTCGCTTCCTTTTTCAAACTAAACTGAATGTCATAGTCACGCCATCCCAAGTCTTGACTCCACTTGCCCCTAGATTAATGGTATGCTTTTGTCGGAGGTCCGTCTTGCCCTACACTCGATTTTGTATATGTTTTGGGACTATGATTACGTTTAATACATTGTTACTTTGCCATTTTATTTGTACATGTAGGTCGACCCTGCTCTTGGGATGTGCAGAGGCATAAATGGAAGCATAAATGAGAAAGGCATTTGTCCAGGTCTATATATCGGCAATGACCTTGGCTTTGGTATTGGAGGTCAAAGTAAGGCTATCTTCTTTTAAAAGGAATTACTTGCTATTATCATTGATATAGAACCCATATGAATTTTCGACTAATAGCCCTAAATTGATGTAATCCCCATTTACAATTTTGCATTTCAATTTATTTGGCACCATGTTTCCGAAATCATTGTCATAACTCTGAGCTTGAGAAAGATAATTATGATATATCATGTCAGGTTCTGTACCTGTATCAGGATTCTCTATTGGCATGCTTGGTAATAAGGGCTCAATGGGCACGTGAGGATTCTGCTTGGCTATGATATCAGCAACAGCTTGTGATATCTGTTGCAACTGCTCGTTGGACAGCAATATGGGGGGCTGGGATAACTGTTTGAAGCCTCAGCTGCTATTTGACCAAATACATCCACTGATGTAGATGTGTCTGGCTTATCGGGACCCTTGGGTCACCTCCTGACCTTGCTGCGGGTGCTGGCTTCAAATTATTCCGTTTCAGCATTGTGGTTAATGGCAAGATTTAGATGGTCATTATGAAATGCAAAATCAAGAGAAAAAAATTAAATGAATATATATGTCCGTCGCAGAATCACTGGACTTGTAGTCGCAAAGCAACAAATGCATATGATTTGTTTTAGTGCGATTTAAACCTCGTGTAAACCAAAAATTGTGATGATTGATCGGTCGAAAATCCACAGATTATGTTGCCATCGGAGAGTTGGATGGTTTAAATACTTTATACTGTTATCACGAAATTAAAACAAATCATGAACCTAAAATTCTGACCAATAGTTTAATTTTTATAGTTTTCTGTACGGAGAAAAAAATTAACCTGCCTTACCTTCAAATTTGTGTAGACGACTGACGAATCTGCGTATGACGTCAGTTTTGACAGTGTTTGGCTAATATCCACAAAATATACTGTTGATGAAACTAAATACCGGGGCAAGGCCCTAAGAAGGACAGTGATGGCACAACAATGAAAACGGGTCAATGACACTTTTATAACCGGCTTTAATTCTGATTAGTAATCACATTAAATCAAAGGGCGGTTATACAGGTACGGCGGGCTAATTCTGATTGGAGCGTTCTACTCTCCATTGAGTGCAATGTACAGGAGTGCTGTTCATTAGCATAAGTCACTTTTTTTCTGGCAGTGCGCGTGTGCTAGAGTCTTTATAAGCAGCTGATTGAGTGATTTTACACTGAGAGAAATTTATCCTTTTTCAAATCAGACTAAAACAAAAAAGAAACCAGTAAGTATATTTTTCCTTAAAGAAACACTACAGCTCGTTTTTCATATTTCAATCAAGTGCTATTTAAAATATTCATCGACTACATGATAAAAATAGCATGCATCAATTTACTCTCAACTGCTCTTTGAAGATCATCCGGAATTGAAAATTTGAATCATGCTGACTCGGACATTTTAAATCACGTGATTTAGAAAGAAAACGGACGCGTTGTGTGAAAACTTTTATAAATACCAAGTACCCCTTAAAGGGTCCACACTCACTTTTCAAGAATGGTGCATATTCCCTGCCTATTATAATTATGTCTTTATAGACTAAACAATGTCTTCTTTTAACATGTGACGTTTTAAGATAAAAATAACACTTATATATAGCCCTGCGTGTGTGTCTACAAGTTATTGGTATATCAAACAGTCATAATGATCCCCATGTAAATTATATTTTGCAAATGAGTTGTATATCTATTCTGAAATCTTTTCTCCCATTATTTGTGGAATATCTGGGTATATCCATTGTACATGTACGCTTTGACATGCTGTGCAATGTTTATCGTCTTTTCGCGTGCGTATATTTGTACGGACCATCAACAAGTATTAATTTTTGCGTTTAAACGAGAATTTTCAACTTTATAAATGTGCTATTTTTGCAAAATTCATGCTTTCCACTATGCAACAAATATTGAAAATGGTTTTTTTGGAAAATTGCTATTGAATGATTTTTGTACAAAATGAGCTGTAGTGTCTCTTTACGTTCTTCATCAAGACGATTCGAATTATTCTAAACATCTGTTTACATATTCATTTGGGGTTGTTTTTTCATGCGCATTAAAAAGGTGTCAATATCAAATGAGATACACCTATGAATTTCACATTAAGATTTAATTTGCGAGGGAAAAACCAAAAGCACTGACTAAATATGTGTTAAATGGAATAATATGATGAATACTCGCCATCCATTAACGATAAATACATGTAGGAGACATAGTTTTGCTTACTAAGTAAATGGGAAAACGGGATATTGGATTGAATATTCATCATGAAAAATTTGTTTAGACATATGTTAGTCGCATGATGAAAGGAACTTCATATCATCCACAGTGAAGGCTGCCATTGCTTACTTGCTGCACTCGGCTTTGTTGCCTGTGTATCCGCTGGTTCATATGGAGGCCAAAAGGTAATGCAGCCGAGATTCAATTATGTACACTATCAACAACCGAGAATGGTTTACGCTGCCGTACAGCAACCAGCGTATTACGGCGTACAACAGTCGGTGGGGATCAGGGTCTTGGAAACCTCTTCGGCGGATCTGGAAACATGTTTGGCGGAGGCGGACTCCAAGGAGGAGGATCTGATATGGGATCAGTTCTCCCACTTCTCCTATATGTAAGTATTTATATATTTATGCCTCCTCGTTCCATCACGTACCCATCAAAGCTTCAAAACTAAATAAACCAAAATGCATGTTGAAAGAAAATTTATTGATCAAACTATAACAATGTTTTGATCAAATAACCATATATTTGTAAATTACAATTCAAGTGGCAGCATATCAAAACGGATTTCACCATACAAGTTTGTACATTACAGTTACAAAGTCAACAAAAGCCCTGCCATAGCAAATTTTGTAAATATACACATCTGCATATGTGATAAACAAGTGTGCAAAACTACCTATGTACAGTGGATAGGTCTGGAGTTGTAAGAATTCGGAAGATATGATTTAAAAAATCTGTGAATTTGTAGGGAAACGTAAAGTTTTTCCGCAAAATATTGTTACCTATAAAACCAAATTTCAACATGCACATCTGCATATGGTGATGAACAACTGTGCAAAAGTTCAACTATGTACAATGTACTAGGTTTTGAAATTTAGTGTTCACAAAGTACAATTCTCAAAATCTCAATTTTCATGAAAAAATGAAGTTTTTCCCCAAAATATTGTCTTTTATAAAGCCAAATTTCAATATGCACATCTGCAGATGGTGAAAAATAAGTCTGAAAAATGTCAGCTTTGTACAATGTATAGGTTTTGAGTTTCAGTGTTCACAAAATTTAATTTGCAAAATCGGAGAAGATTCATGAAAAAGTTATGTTTTCCCCCAAAATATTGATCCCTATTAGACCAATTTTCAATATGCAAATCTGCAGATGGTGAGAAAGAAGTACGCAAAATTTCAGCTTTGAACAATGAATGGGCTTTGAGTTATAATGTTCACAAAGTACGATTCTCAAAATCTGCGAATGTTCATGAAAAAAATGAAGTTCCTCCCCCGCCCCCCAAATATTGACCACTATAAAACTAAATCTCAATATGCACATCTGCAGATAATGAGAAACAAGTGTGCAAAAGTTCAGCTATGTACAATGTGTAGGTTTTGAGTGTTGGTGTACACAAAAATTGTTGACAGACAGAAAGACAGACAGACGGACGGACAGACAGACAAAGTGAAAACTATAGGGCGCCGCATCTTTTGATGCGGGGCCCTAATTATCTCTTTAAATCACATTACATATCACAAAGTACAAGTAAATAATGCTCAAAATACAAAGAAGGAAATAAGTGCACCATGTACACAAAACTGAGCACCTTGCTCACAAATGAGTATCCCTAAAGCGTGTATCTGATAGGTGTATCTACACAAAAACTGACTGGTGGCAGCAGATTTGGATCCACCTCTGATTCTTTCAAGCATTCAGAAATTGAGTTGTGATTATTTGTTGTAGTCTTATTTTTGGCAATCTTTGCACCACTTCTGATTGGATCCCTAGTATCCAGCAATGAAGCCGTCTTTCAAAGTCTTGACGACTATTAAATAGGTAAGTACGCCATGCTTCATACTCTGTACCATACAGCTAACCGTTAACATTTCAATTCAATAGATCAGCTATTCACCTCCTAAAACAGATTTCATCTAATTACAACATTTATTTTTTATTTTCAGAGACGACCAATAGGATAAGGGATATTTATTGACTGCCTGTAACATAGTTGAAAATAAAGCAATGAATTGCGTCAAATGCTGTCTGATGTGTTTCATAGCCATTGTTAAGCAGTTTTTTACACACTGATTTGACTACGGATTGTTCCATTTACCTGATCAAGATTATGGGCTCACGGCGGGTGTGACCGGTCAACAGGGGATGCTTACTCCTCCTAGGCACCTGATCCCACCTCTGGTGTGTCCAGGGGTCCGTGTTCGCCCAACTCTTGTTTTTGTATTCTATTTCGGACTTACGAGATTGATCACTGTTCGTTATCTTTGCCTTTTCATCCATGTATTTCTGTTTTAAAACGTAATATTAAAAACTAGAAATCATGCTTTAGACCCACTATAAAAAAAGCGATTCACTGTCGTATGTGACCTCATGACCCCATCTCTCAAAGCGTCACCTTATTTGTGGTTCCTGTGATAAACGACCACCTGTCTGAGATGGCGAATCTGCGTATGACGTCACAGTTTTGGCAGTGTTTGGCTAATATCCTCAAAGTAATGCTCTGATGAAAATAAATACGTGGGCAAGGCCCCTAGGAGGACAGAGATGACACAACAATGAAAACGACTCAACGACACTTTTATAACCGGTTTTAATTCTTAGTAGTTAAATCACAAAAATCACAATCTTAGTAGTTAATCATTGATCGGATAGGAAACACGTGACCTGGAATGAGTCCAGCATGAAGGTCGTCCTAGGAAACCATTAAATCCTGTCAGACTGATTGACAACACAGATGTAGATTTTACAATTTACTGAATCATATAAATGCAGATAAAACACATTAAGGTGGTAAATGGCTGCATAGAAATTTTTTTGTGGGGAAATGGGGAGCCGACCAGTGAACTCAGTTTAACTACACACGTAGGGGACGCACTGGGGGCCTATGTGAGCATAGATACCCAAGCCTGAACGAGTCCCCGCGTTCTGAGGTGGGCAGGTGAGACCTACCCTTTTCGTCCGTCTCCTAAGTTCTACCTGGTTTAGAGAGCATGTACAGGTCAAATGAGTAGTGCCGCCCTACCATCGCCTGAATCATGCACCAGCCTGTTGCATCCTGACCCTTATTTGGGCCGTGGATGTGGCCCCAGTGCTTTTGACACTGTGAACCCCACTTGAACAAACAACACTTTACACTGCTGATTGTCTTTTAGCCATAACCATACAAAAACTGTATACGATACACACACCCTGCCTAGCCGGCAGGTGTGAGGAAACACAGGTTTTGGGGCAGAAAAAAATCATCACCTGCCGCTACGGCTCCCCAGTCTCGCCACAGACATTAGACTTAATGTCCCCCACACAAATTTTATGACACGAAAAAATTAGGTATATGACGAGCATATAAAAACGCTGACAACACTTCGTAACCTTAAGCACATGGGACCGAAAAATAAAGTGCAATATATAACAAAACGGTTATATCCACACAAGAATGGATCAAACTTTGTAGAGCAAAAGAATAAAACAGTGAAGCCACGGATGTTGTTGATTAAAAGTGGGATGTCCTTAAACCCAATTGGTGTCTTGGGGTGATTACTCAACATCAGCAGATTTGCTAGTGGCAGAGGGCAGGGGTGTCTGTGTTGAACTACCGGACACATACAACAGCCAGTATTCAGTGTTGATTTCACCCCACGAAGTATGGGGTGCGGCAGCCTTACTTAGACGATATTGCTCATCATACATGTACCAAGTTGCAGACCTACATGCTGCTAGGCGAATATCCCTAATGTACTTAAGCATTCGCTGTGCTTTGTGAACATGTTTTTCTAGCATGATGCTAGTAAAAAAAAATAAGAAGGCAGATGTCCACTTTTCGATAGGCAACAGCGTATTAGGTTTAGGTTGAATGATGCCATTGCGGATTTGTAAGTCACCCTGAGACTCAAAATTGTTTAAATCCGAGGCAGATTTTAGAATCAGCGAGAGGTTTATGAACTGACCCTCCCAGAATTTGACCTTGAGTTTGGTGTGGATATGGTCCCCAAGTTGATCGTGACAACTTGTATGTTCGTAAACAGAGGACTTGTAATGCGGTATATCAAACGGTGTGAAAAACTCACTNCTTGTAATGCGGTATATTAAACGGTGTGAAAAACTCACCCTGCCTGGTTTGACACGTGCCCTCAGTAGACTCCACGTGGGTAGGGGGAGGCAAAGCAGGCAACAAGGCAGGAAGTTGAGGAACGACTGGCTGAGCGCGGACCACCGCCGGAGGGCTGGGTGGAGCGTCGCTAAAGTAGGACTGGGCCGTCTTGTGGAGGAAAGGGGGCATGCGCAACATCCGCGGGCGCTGTGACTGCGCCTCTAGTCGGGGTCTCCTCCCCTGGAAGGTGTGCCCATCGTCCGCCGACTGAGTTTTGGACGCTCATTCATCGTGGAATTCCTGTGGTGGCATTGGTAGTGATTACGAGAATACCGCTGGAAAACGATGGGTGGTAGAAGATAGATTTGGCAAATTAAGTGCCAGGTGTAAAAGCCGTGTGACTATTGCTTCCGTTGTTGGAAATTAAAANCATTGGTAGTGATTACGAGAATACCGCTGGATGACGATGGGTGGTAGAAGATAGATCTGGCAAATTTAGTGCCAGGGAAGTTGAGGAACGAACTGTTGCTTCCGTTGTTGGAAATTAAACAACTCGTACCTATACAACGTGTTAGTCCGATGTAACTCGGGATACTTATAATGTACTTTCCCCATATGCTTAATGTAGAGATGATTTTGAGAACTTGTTACATTTCCTCTTGTAATTAAAGTCATAACATTTGATGAGCATTGGCTGGGTGGAGAAAGTCTTGATGGTCAACGTATTGTACATGTACAAGAGCCATAACTCTTGGTCAACAACGGAGAATGAGAGAGAAGGGTTAGCTTCCTTTTAGCTTCCTTTTTCAAACTAAACTGAATGTCATAGTCACGCCATCCAAAGGTCTTGACTCGACTTGCCCATAGCCTAATGGTATGGATATATTTAAATACATGTACATGTAGGCCGGTCCTGCTCTCGGGATGTGCAAGGGCATAAATGGAAGCATAAATGAGAAAGGCATCTGTCCAGGTCTGTATATCGGCAATGACCTTGGCTTTGGTCTTGGAGGCCAAAGTAAGGATACCTTCTTTTAAAAGGAAGTACTTGCTATCATCATTGATATAGAACCCATTTGAATTTTAGACCAATAGCCCTAGATTTATGTAATCCCCATTTACAATTTTGCATTTCAATTTATTTGGCACCATGTTTCCTAAGTCATTGCCATAACTCTTGAGCTTGAGAAAGATAATTATGAGATATCATTTCAGGTTCTGTACCTGTATTAGGATTCTCTATTGGCACGCTTGGTAATAAGGGCTCGATGGGCACGTGAGGATTCTGCTTGGCTATGATATCAGCAACAACTTCATCTGATTATATATCTTGCAACTGATCGTTGGTTGGACAGTAATATGGAGGGCTGGGATATACTGTTGGGACCCTTGGGCCGCCTCCTTGACCTTGCTGCGGGTGCTGGTTCCGAATTCTTTCGTTTTTGCATTGTGGTTAATGGCAAGTTTTAGATGCTCATTATGAAATGCAAAATCAAGAAAAAATTAAATAAATATGTCCGTCGCAGAATCACAGAACTTGTAGTCGCATAGTAACAAATGCATATGATATTAATTGCAATATAGGGTGCTGGGATATACTGTTTGAATGTTCAGCTACTATTTGACCAAATGCATGCACTGACGTGGATGTGTCTGGCTTATCGGGACCCTTGGGTCGCCTCCTTGACCTTGCTGCGGGTTTTGGCTCAAAATTCTTCCGTTTCAACATTGTGGTTGATGGCAAGATTTAGATGGTCGCTATGAAATGCAAAATCAAGAAAAAAAATTAAATGAATATATATGTCCGTCGCAGAATCACAGGACTTGTAGTCGCAAAGTAACAAATGCATGATATTAATTGTAATATTTGTTTTAGTGCGATTTAGACCTCGTGTAAACCAAAATTTGTGATGATCGATCGGTTGGACATCCGCAGATTATGTTGCCATCGGAGAGTTAGATGGTTTAAATACTTTATATAAAAAAGTATTATATCACGAATTTAAAACAAATTATGAACCAAAAATTGTGACCAAAAGTTTAATTTTCATAGTTTTCGGTATAGAGAAAATACATTCACCTGCCTTACCGACGACTGACGAATCTGCGTATATGGTCACAGTTTTGGCAATGTTTGGTTAATATCCACAAAATATACCGCTGGTGACACTAAATACCGGGGCAAGGCCCTTAGGAGGACAGAGATGGCACTGCAATGAAAAAGGCTCAATGACAATGTTATAACCGGCTTCAACTCTGAGTACTTAAATCACGGCGGTTATACAGGTACGGCGTACTAATTCTGATTGGAGCGTTCTATTCTCCATTGAGTGTTATGTACAGGAGTGCTGTTCATTAGCATAAGTCACTTTTCTGGCAGTGCGGGTGTGGTAGCGTCTTTATAAGTAGCTAGTTGAGAGATTTTACACAGAGAGGACTGTTGCCCTTTTTCATATCACACCATAACAAACAGTAAGTATATTTTTCCTTAAAGAAACACTACAGCTCGTTTTTTTTTTTCCATATTTTAATCAAGTGCTATTTAAAATACGTATCGACTACATGATACAAACAGCATGCATCAATTTGCTCTTAACTGCCCTTTGAAGATCACCCGGAATTGAAAATTCTCTTCATGCCGACTCGGACATTTTAAATCATGTGATTTAGAGTGACAACAAACGCGTTGTGTGAAAACTTATATAAATACCAAGTACCCCTTAAAAGGTCCACACTCACTTTTCAAGAATGGTGCATATTCCCTGCCTATTATAATTCAGTACTTCTCACCGTATGTCTTTATAGACTAAACAATGTCTTTATTTAACATGTGACGTTTTAAGATCAAAACAGCACTTACGTATACCTGCGTGCGTGTCTCCAGGTTCTTGGTTTATCAAACAGTTATAATGATCCCCATGTAAATTATATTTTGCAAATGAGTTGTATCTCTATTCTAAAATCTTTTCTCCCATTATCTGTGGAATATCTGGGTATATCCATTGCACATGTACGCTTTGACATGCTGTGCAATGTTTATCGCCTGTGTGCGTGCGTAAAATGTTTTTTGTACGGACCATCGAAAAGTATTAATTTTTGCGTTTAAACAAGAATTTTCAACTTTATAAATGGGTTATTTTTGCAACATTCATGCCTTCCACTATGCAACAAAAATTGAGAAAGTTTTGAGCTATTGAATAATTTTTGCGCAAAATGAGCTGTAGTGTCTCTTTACGTTCTTCATAAAGACGACTCGAATCTAAACATCTATTTACATATTCATTTGTTTTTTCATGCACTGTAAAAAAAATGTCAATATCATATGAGATACACCTATGAATTTCACATTAAGATTTGATTTGCGAGAAAAAACCAAAAACACTGACTAAATATGTGCTAAGTGAAAACAACTAAAACCTGATAATATAAAAAAAATACTCGCCATCCATGAACGATATATCCTGCAGCAGTAATAGTAGACATATTTTTGATTACTAAGTAAATGGGAAAGGGGGGTTGGATTGAATATTCATCATCAAAAATCCGTATGTTTAAAAATATGTTAGTCGCATGATGAAATGAACTTCATATCATCCCACAGTGAAGGCTGTCATTGCTTTACTTGCTGCACTCGGCTTTGTTGCCTGTGTATCCGCTGGTTCATATGGAGGCCAAAAGGTAATGCAGCCGAGATTCAATTATGTACGCTATCAACAACCGAGAATGGTTTACGCAGTAAAGCAACCAGCGTATTACGGCGTACAACAGGTCGGTGGATCAGGGTCTGGAAACCTCTTCGGCGGATCTGGAAACATGTTTGGCGGAGGCGGACTCCAAGGAGGAGGATCTGATATGGGATCAGTTCTCCCACTTCTCCTCATATGTAAGTATTTATATATTTATGTTGAAAGAACTTGAATTTATTCATCAAAATATAACAATATTCTAATGAAATAATCATATATTAATATTGAATTACAATTCAAGTGGCAGCATATCAAATCGGATTTCACCATACAAGTTTGTACATTACATTACAGTTACATATTCACCAATAAAGTACAAGTAAATAATGGCTCAAAATACAAAGATGGAAATAAATGCTTCATGTTAACAAAAACTGAGCACCTTATGCACAAATATGCCATACATTATATCTATATATATATATATTGTGTGTGTGTGTGTGTGTGTGTGTGTTGTGTGTGTGTGTGTGTGTGGTGTGTGTGTGTGTGTGTGTGTGTGTGTGTGTGTGTGTGTGTTTCTGTGTGTGTGTGTGTTGCAATAATTGGTTGGGGGTAAAGATACTACTTTTTGCACTCACCACCACCACCCTCACTTTGAAAATTTTCTGGATCTCCACCAATGGTTCTTTCAAGCAATTGAATTGGTGATTATTTGTTGTAGTCCTTTTCTCTGGCGATCTTTGCACCACTTTTTGATTGACCTAGTACCAGCATGACGCCCTCTATGACATATTGACAGCTCTTAAATAGGTACGTGCAACCATGCTTTAAATAGCTGTACCATACAGCTAACAGTTAACATTTCAGTTCAAGTTGATCAACTATTCACCTCCTATAACAAGATTTGATCTATTACAATATTTATTTTTTTTTCAGAGGCGATCAATAGGATAAGGAGATGTTTTTTACTGCCTGCAACATAGTCGAAAATAAATCAATGTATTTAGCCATGTATTTCTGTTTTTAATTGTAATATCGAAAAAAAATGTGGTTTCAGTAGAAATCATCCTTGACCGAACCATTATATTGAAAGCGATTCACTGTGTATGGTGACCTTAATAAACCATCTCTCAAGAGTTACCTATGTGTTGGACCTGTGATAATACGACACCTTTCTGAGATGACAAACGATCATGATTTTCACAATGAATTAGTGTAATTCCATTCACGCTTCATTACACGTCTGTAATAGTTTTCAAATACTCAAATGATTTGAATCGTTTGGCTTGCTTCTGTCGGAAGTTGTCATATGCAAATTTCGGTCATGATTGGTTTTGATAACTCTAGCTGTTTTTTACGATGGACTTCATACGCTGCCGACTTACAGTGTACATGTACTAGGTTGAATAGATAGGGATATTATTCTCGAGTAGAGCTCTAAGCGACAAGGAGGGAAGGGATAAGGTGCAGGGAGATTAATTTCCCCAAATCCTCATTCCACCTTTCATTTTTAAATTATGTGGGTATGTCTTTAATTAACTCAACTTTATGACAAACGTGGACGATTTCAGCTTCTCCCATCCGTCAAAATTCCCATATTTATGTAGCAGCATTTCCATCAATAACCTGCTTATATGGTGTGTATGGCTTTCAAATTATCTCGATACGCAAGAGCTTCTTCCTGGCCTACTATCAGTTTTGAAATCGAAGCAGGCTATTTACGGACAAGTTGTTGTTGCAAGGTGTTTCACAGTCAAGTTTTAAAGGTTGCTTTCGCAAATACTATGTCGTTATAACGATCTAGTTTGCCAGTATGGCCTCTATTTGGTTTTAAAGGCTGTCTGATTATACAATAGGAATAAGTTTAAACGTTCGTGTGAAACGTAATCCATAATCAAAAAAATATCTGTATACAAAGTCCGAGTTTAGGGGTAATCACGGACCTCCGACAAAAGCGAACGCAGGATCAGGTGCCATAGAAGGAGTAAGCATTCCTGCTGACTGGTCAACCCACCGTGAGCACCTTAAGTCAAAATCTAGTAGGATAAATGAAGTTCTACAAAGGGTGTGAACAAATCGTCAACATATGACATTGGTGATAATTAGTAATCACAAACAAGGTCATTATACGCAAGCTAGAATTTGCGATTAATGACTTAAACGAGATTTGTTATAACCCTGCAAACTCAATTTTCTGTCAGCTCTTTGCCGTATTGAAATCAACTGGGAAAATATACACACCATAAGAGGTGATATCGGTACATATTATACATAGAAGAAGGGAAAGTTTAAACGATTCACAAGTTAAAAGTCATCATGCTTAATCATATTAATGAAGCTTGTCAGTCTGCCATTAGAGTACAATATTTAAGTAAAATATCCAAATATGAAAGCAGATTTGCAGATTTTGTGGGCATCCTTTACTTCGAGTTTCGGTCAGGATAATATCATTGATGCATAAATTGTGAAAAATTATGATTGCTTATTGATAGGACATTATCTATATATTTATTGTAAGGTTAGAGGCACGGCAAGTTTTTTTTTATCCGTAACAGTTCCTTGAAAAAAATTCGCTCATACGAATATAAAAAGTCTGCCAATAAGGGGCACAGTTGTGACCACACGAATTACCAACGGATTGTTTGGAAGAACATGGTCCCAAAGACTGCATACAACGTAAATGTTATCTATAAGCAACCCCAAGCTCCTTAACTATCTTACTCAATACTTGTTGGGCAATCAGAATGTTTTCTAAACAAAATACATGCGTTCTTGTTCCCAAAGACTATAAATTCGTATTTTCGGGTGCCGTTTTTGTTTAAAAAAGCCAATTATCTATAAACCTGTAAAAAAAAACATAGATTTATCATGTGAGGAATTGTTGTATAAAGTGGTGGAGAACATCTTAATTTTTGATGCAAGTCAGTTTCTAGAAAAATTCTCCTCGTGACTTTAGATTATCTAAAAGTTTAAGGAGTTTTAAGAATCCACATCCTGATGAAACCACTTTGGAATAATGTAGTGGAACAAGATACCTCTGAAGATACTCTTTCATAGCTGTAAGTAGTTTAGTTAAACGTAAAGAAAAAGGTTTGGTAGAGTACTCTACTGGAACAGCGATGTATCTTTGTAAGGGTTTTATGCAAATTTCGGAATCCATTAAGGTATGGTAATTCAAATTGATCATGATTCCTCGGAATATTGAAAAGTTTTAAAAACGGCTGATT